>CM077296.1:7640000-7755000 GCA_039654925.1 Anguilla pacifica
TTTTTTGTTTGGAAAGGAGTCTGTCTGGAAAGGTAATCAGAGAACCAGGCAAAGAGACAGAGACAGAGAAAGAGAGAGAGAGAGAGAGAGAGAGAGATGTAGAGGAGGGAGTTACTGAGGGAGAAGGGGTGGGAAATGAATGCCAGTAGGGCTGAGAGGAAATGGAGTGAGAGAGAGAAAGAAAGAGAGAGGTGGAAAGAGAAAGCTTTCATCTCAGGCGGCCTGAGACGGGCGGCTAAGGCGAGTGGTGACATCACCAGCTGGGCTTCAGGAGGAACGCTCAGAATGTCAGCGTCATGAAGCGACCCCCCCATAGTGATAAAGCACCCCCCCCCCATAGTGATAAAGCCCCCCCCATAGCGAAAAAGCACCCCCTCCCCCATAGCGAAAAAGCACCCCCCCATAGCGAAAAAGCACCCCCCCATAGCGAAAAAGCACCCCCCCTTAGCGAAAAAGCACCCCCCCCATAGTGACCACCAAGGAGCGGCCACTTTGAGTCAGCATCACAGGTACTCAAAGCAAAGGCAAAACCTTATGCGTGACCATCAATATGCACGGCCACAACTCTGTGAAAATTCATTGTTTCATCTCTTTTATGACAAAGCAGCACTACAAGAGCAGTGCATTATAGAATCTTATTCAAATGAGCAAAGGGAAACAGGTACCAGGACTGCTGTCCAATAGGGCTGGGGCCTGGCAGCAGGCTTATCGCCTGTGCTGTGACAGAGAGGGAGAGGCTGATTATGTAATGGCAGGTAGAGGCCTTTGGGCAGCTGTTCTGAGCACTGTGTGTGTCATTAAGCTGAGCACCTCTCCCCCCCCCCCACCCCATGCAGACCCAAAAGCTCTCAACCCCCCCCTCCTCGCAGGCACTCAAACCCTGCAACTTACAGCTGTGTGCAGCATTGCTGCCATTATCAGAAAAAACTGCCCATAAACAAAATCTGTGTGTGTGAGGTACCCTGGGGCTTGTGTGTGTGTCTGTGTGTGTGTGAGGTACCCCGGGGCTTGTGTGTGTGTCTGTGTGTGTGTGAGGTACCCTGAGGTTTATGTATGTGTCTCCGTCTGTGTGTGTGTGTGTGGGGGGGGGAGGGGGGGGGGGGGGGGCTGTG
This sequence comes from Anguilla pacifica, assembly GCA_039654925.1. Lineage (NCBI taxonomy): Eukaryota > Metazoa > Chordata > Actinopteri > Anguilliformes > Anguillidae > Anguilla > Anguilla pacifica. Next base: position 7,641,113 of record CM077296.1, read on the forward strand.
TGTGTGTGAGGAACCCTGCGGCTTGTGTTTGTGAAAAAAAAAAATGCGATGGAAATGCCACACACCCAGTGTTCAGAGACCTGTGTTAGCATGCTTGAGGCCAGCAGGATTGTGATCAGTTCCCCTACCTGGGGACCTTGGTCTTCAGCTGAGTTAATGGGGTCTCTTGTCAACCAGCCTACCTACAGTAGCTTATATTTCCATGGCATTCAATTTCCCCACCTGCTCATCAGCTGCTATTTTACTCCACAGGTTAAAAATCCACTCATGACTGTAATACTTCAGTCTGTACCCCAGTGACAGCTTACTATGAGCCTGAAATTCATATTTGTCCTTTGTAGGGGACATGAGTCTCTGGCCTTAATCCCAAAAACCATATATTCTACTGTGCTGTAACCTACACTACAAGGGGTGTTCAATACAAATAAAATAAATCATATTTTATAATAATAATAATACTGAAATTAATTTCACTGCTTTGGTTCCCATTTATTATGTCAAAAATGTCTTAAAAAAGTAGTTTTTTTGACTGGGTCTCAAGTGGGTATAAACACAAGTATATGTGCCGTTTGTCATGTGTAGTAAAGTTCACATGGGCTTTGTGACATCACAGCAATGTAGTCCTGGACACAGTTATGACATCACAGCAATGTGGGCCTGGACAAAGTTATGACATTACAGCAATTTGCGGTATGCGTATGATAGTGACATCACAGCAATGTAGCCCTGGATACAATGATGACATCAGAGCAATGTGGGGCATGGATATTATTGTGACATCACAGCAATATAGCTATGGATACAATTATGACATCACATATTTGTGAGTTGGGATACAAGCTTCACACACTTAGCCCAGCATCAGATGTACAGAAAGTGGGAAACTGTAGAAAATAAAAAGAAAGAAAAATCGAAAGGCTTCTAAAGAAGTAAAAAATAGGAGGAAGAGTCAGAGGAGAATTGAGTCAGAGAGATGACACAAATATTAATAAAGCTATTCGAGAGAAAGAAGAGAGAGGGACAGAAATATTAAAGGAGAATTCTGCATTTTCTGGCTAGGCTTTTTGCAATGGAAAAATTTGACAGAAGGATGGGGGAGGGAGGGAGGACTGCGGAGAGATGGAAAGCTCTGGAGGAGTAGAGTTTCAGTGGTCCAGGCACATGTTATTGTTATTCTTCCAGACACTTCAGCACAGCCACACAAAGAGAGAGAGAGAGAGAGAGAGAGAGAGAAGTAGAGAAGGGATAGGAAAATAAATTGAGGGGAAAATGAGAGGAAGGTTGAAGGGATAGCATTCTTTCTATCTAAATAATACAATCAATCATTTTGCAGCCTATATCCAGTAAAATTTTCTAAATCAACCTTAACAATAGTCACAGGAAAAACCATCAAACTATTTTTCCATAACACCCTTATTGGAGTTTATGTGAAGTCGCTGGAAATTAACCTGCAAAAAAATTAAACTTGCAACAAAATATTATGCCAGCGTGTTGTTTTGTTCTCGCCTCAAATTCACAGGATGCTTTTCAATGACAAAGCAAACGAAGAGACAGAGAGACAGAGAGTAAAGGCAGGGGAGGGCACAGGAGAGGAGGGATGGAAAATCCATGGGTATTTTTGCACACGGGTTCCCGTATACCTTCCAAAAAATGAAGGCGAGTCGGAGCCGGAATACCTGACGTCCAAATGCGCTGGAATTCTGCTAAACTCTGATGTCATGTGGCCTCCTTTCTCCAGCAGTCCGCTCAGAAATGAAACTGCCTGCACGTTCTCCAAACACAACGCAAACACCGGGGAGCGTTATAAACGAATCGCAGGGAATATGTACAGCACGAACGCGTCTGAGAAAAATACACCTGTGAAAAATGTGTAAAAATACTTGGGTCAAATGACAGAATTGTAAAATTACACACACACACACACACACACACACACACATATATGACAGCTTCTCCCACAATTACCAGATTGTCCAATACCCTGGATAGAATATCAGCCAATAAATGAGTCAGATTCAGTTTAACAACAGCACAGTGAGCACAGTAACAAATTGTGGAAGTTATCTTTTTTTGTCAAATTCACACGATCGGTAGTTCAGGGGTTGACAACCGTAATGAAGAAATGTTTGTGGGAAATGAATAACTTCAGATAGAAGCATAAATTACTTCATTAAGGCTAGCAGTAAGAAAGATCATTACCTTGAGCTCACAAATCAAAGATAACCGGACGAGGAAATAAGTGTAGGATTAAGATGATTGCACTTAACAATATCATGTCAAATGACATAACAATAAATGTTTTTTTTCTCTCAACAGCAAGCTTTTATATATCGATTTATAGCTATACATATATTTATATTTATATGTAGAATTTTCATCGAGGAGAAAACTCAGTTGTGAGAAAAATGCCGACCAACACGTGGACACAAACCTGCGGTCAAATTTCTTTCTGATGAGAACATTTCATGTTTAAAAAAATCTATTTGTGTGCAATGCGTGCCATCTACAGAGCCAGAAAGGCTTTGTCTCTGCTAAATTCATCAAACCCGCAGCCCCCGGAACCGGCGCCGGCTCAGGCAGAGGGGGGATTCACACAGACACTCCTGCCATCAGACCGTCTGCTGTCCCCATTTTCTGATTTCCACAACGCCGGTCGCACCCCGATAGCAGCGCTGGGCGCCCCCGTACCCCAGTTTCCCACGGTCAGCGATAATTGGGAGTGTCTGTATTGAGTCTGTCTCACACACAGTGAGAGAAGCTGCTGGAAGGGAGTTGGCATGGAGACGCCCCTCCGCCTGAGCTCACATCTGCAGTCCATGCCCTTATGAGCTCAGCCACTTTACCCACACACACACACACACACACACCTACACACATACGCACACACACACACACACCTACACACACACAGACACACACACGCACACGCACACACGCACCTACACACATACGCACACACACACACACACCTACACACATACGCATACGCACACACACACCTACACACATACGCACACACACACACACCTACACACATACGCACACACACACCTACACACATACGCACACGCACACGCACACACACACCTACACACATACGCACATGCACACACACACCTACACACATACGCACTCACACATACCTACACACATGCACACACACACGCACACACCCACCTACACACACACGCACACACACTCACACACACACACGCACGCACACACCTACACACACACACACACACACAAACACACACAGACACACAGACACACACACATGCACACACACGCACACACGCACACACCTATGCACACACACACACACACACACACACTCTTATAGCAAAGCTGTTTAGGCCATTTGTGGCACAGATTGCCTTAGTTGAGGAGTTATTTAACCGACTGTAATTTCCACCTGTTCCAGTCACATTGTTTAAAACTCAGGGAACAGGCTGATCAATGTGGCAGCTGGCCATAATCCCACATTTTGTGTGTGTGTGTGGAATGCATATTACCTTAGAATGTGCTATAACAGCATTTAGGATGAGATTTACAGTGGAGGACCAGAGTGACCAGTAGCTCCTCAGATGAAGTCTTTTTGGCCAGGCTTTCAGTGCTGATGTACAGTACCCAAGGTGGTCATAAAAACAGATACTGTATTTTTGGAGTTGTTGTCAGCGGTCTGTTATATCCCTTTAAACTGAAGACCATGCATAATGCAAAATGAGAATTTCAACATACACTTCAAAGCAGCATGCTGCTCCTAACAAATAAAACAGTTTACACACTGTAAATCAGATCCAGTACCTCCAAATTGAAATTCCTGATGAATGTGCACAAAACAAAAGGGGCCAGGGAAATCTGCAGGATTGTGAATATACTCAAAGAGTGTTTAGTTTAATTTTAACCAGCAGTAATGGCACAATGAAAAGCCACTCAGAACACATTTTTTGATTTGGTCTGTGTCAGTAAGCTTTTAAGAAGGCCTTTTGCAAGGAAACAATCACAGGCTTTCTCAAAAGCCTGTTTCTGTCATCTTGTGTGTGATGCTTTGAAACGTGCCATGCTATTTCTTTATACGCCAAAAACAAATAACAAACAAAAAAACAACAAAAAGGCTTTTACTTCATTAGAACATCCTTTTCAAGTCAATACAGTAGAGTAAAATATAATAATAATAATAATAATAATAATAATAATAATAATAATAATAATAATAATAATAATAATAATAATAATAAAGAATACCAGTATACTCAGTGTCAAACCAAAAACAACATTCAAAAACATATATATAAAATAACAGAAAAATACTTTCTTGCACACTCCTGGTTAGCTAATAAACAAATTTGCCACTTTCGAACAGTGCTGTAAAAATCTCCCACTAAATACCAGTAAAGTGACACTACTGTGACAAGACAGGTTTTTCATACTGAAAATTCACACAGTATAGTTCATGAAAGTAGTGGACTGATGATTTTCACACGTAATGTTCCGCTGAGTTACAAACAACCTAAAACTGCGACAGGTATTTTTAAAAGTGTTTATGGTTTTGTCGCATAAATAGGCCTGTCATTAAGGCATATATAATTAGGTGTCAGTTATTTGGCTTTGTTTGCTAGGAATGGCGTCCATGAACATAGCGAGCAATCTAAACCTACCGTGTAAGACAGGCTCAAATCGAGCTAACCAGCCTGATGCTAGTGAATTTACTCCTCACAGGATGTTTGGTACTAACTGGGCCAGTCACCCTGATGGCATATCACTAAACACATTCACTGCTTCTGCATTTCTAGAAAATCCCATCATTACCTCTTTGAGGTGATTGATCTATCAGGTGATGACAAATCTATCACTCTGTGGTGATAACAAATTTAGCTCATTTAATAACCTTTCACAGTGTGTTGCCATCATAGCCCTACTAAGAATAAAAAATCAACAATTCTTCGAATACAGTACATTTCTATGAATAATTAACAAGCATATGTTTTTTTAAGCATAACTTTTCAATGCAGTCATGCACTTTTTAGATAATTTTTACACCAGCTAATAAGTGGGGTAAACTAACTAATCAGCTCTTGATTTATCATGTACTCGGATACTAGGAGCTCGGCACAAATTCGTACAGGAAGTAGGTGAATAGACCTAGGGTATGAGGGTGGAATGACCATATATAGTTGCTCATTCATGTTTAGAAACTCCATACTGCAGTACATAAAGCCTTATCTATTGTCTAAAAAGCAGTCAGTCAGTATTATATGCTGCAGACCTGGATCAAATTAGGATCTGAAATGCATTTTTACCTGTAAAGCCTCCGGAGAATTTTAAATTAATTTCCAAAACAAACAATCATACATAATTTAAAATAATTTGTAATAATTTTTAATAATTTTGGTCTGCATATTTTAAAAGATGGTAATAATCTGCAGGGATATTTCTGGTGAGTTCAGGGTTAAATTACTGAAGATAATTACTTGACCCAGGTCGAGTGTACACAGAACAGCAAGCTAACGGCCTCTTCCTCTGTGTCTTTAAGACCGTTTGCTGAAGACTTTCTGTGACTTTGGAACCTCAGTGGCATTCCTGTGTATCATGCACACGTCCCACGTTCTTTTTTTAAACACTCACAAGTGTCATTATCACCACTGACGCACACAAAGCATCATGCAATAATCAAGTTCATCAGTGGCTACAAATATGTGTAAGAGAGTTTTAATACTGTTTATTAGAGTAGCCTAATGACATCCAAAGAACATTCCTGAATTCCATAATGTGGTGTTGAATGAGGAAAAGTGTATGTCCGCTCAAGATGCCCCAACTGCAAGATTTCAGGACCTTCATCCCTGTACAGCCACAGGCACATATTTGGAAAGAGGTTCCGGCCCCTTTAAGGATGAAAGTCATGTGACCATTACGCGGTCACACGTCACTTTGAGAAATATTTTTTCAGAATCTAAACATACGCTTGGAGACCTGCTGAGAAGAACAGACAGAGGACTTTTTGCAGCTTTAGAACTCTACAGCCACCAGTTACTAAATACATGCCACACATATGGGGACACACAGACCGCAGAGAGCTTTAATAAGAATACAAATCCAGGCCAGGCTTCCCTGAGGGGTCAGAGCACACACAAAAGCATTCCTGGGGTAGACCACTTTTAAAACGTCCTGAACAGAATCAGACATGTGTGTGCAGAATTATGAAAGAAGGCCAGAAATGTGCCCTGAATGCGGAGAAACAGTCAACATAAATTTGTCATTTTGAAACTTTTTTTCTGCCCCATTTGGCAATGCCAAAGTGAGTTTCAGACCCATTTCACTGCTTAAAATGTCACTGCTCTTCACTCAACAGGCTATCGGTACACTGCTGGGACCGGTGGCCTGCATGTGCTCCAGTTCACCAGAGGGGGCGCTGTTGTGTGAAACTCTGAGAGCGACAGCTAGCCACACACACACACCTGGCGAAAGCAGCACCGTTCCATACACCTGCTTTGGTTATTTTCTAACCACTCATCAACTGGTCTGGGATGAAGATGAAAGCTCAAACCGTTGATTAGAAACACCGGAAAAACACAAGGGAGAAGAGGCCTAGACTGATTGCCTCACTCTCCTGATCGGTACATATACCTTTCTCTGCTTGGATTGTCTGTTTTGATAACTCCTTTAACACAGGTATTTACTCCAACTGGATTCTCATGATGGTCCGATAAAAGGCTACACGTGCCGTACAGCATGGCGGTTTCTGATGACGAGCACGGCCCAGTCAAACAAACACATTCCGCTGTTTTTTTGAGATCCATCTACTTCTCATAAAACCTAACATTGACAGAACTGGCTATGGGTGTGCCATGAAAACCTTTAATGTAAACATATCTTCAGTGTTTATGAAGGGCAACCATGCGATTGTGCACTGAGACTGCAAGTTATTCATTGCACACTCACTCAAAGTTCTCAGTCCTCAGAGAATTTTAGCACAGCTAACAGTAGGAGTTTATATGGTGCTTTAAACTCTCCAAACAGCTGAGGGAGCTTTTCAGTTTTCTACCCTCTGTGATCCAGCCTCACTTGCTTTAAATGTTTTCCCCATTTTTTCCCTCACAACAGATCTCTGCTCTATCCCCTGTGACTGGTGTCATATGGAGCACAGCTTGTTAATGGAAAAATATTGGGGGAGGCCTGGAAGTTCAGAGACAAAATATCTGGCTTCAGCGTCAGCGATACATACAGGCTATACATCGCTTCTCACTCTTCCAGAAGCCCACAATCCTCTCTGTGTTCGGCTCGCAGGGTGGGACTGCTTCCTGTCCGGTGTCGAATGACATGAGGCTCGTGGGCTGCTCTGCGTCTCCGTGACCTCGGTGACCCCGTGACCAGGAGACCCCGGTGAGATGGCAGCCACTCTTCTCTGGATCACCGTTCACACACACATCACACGTCAGTCACCGACCAGTGCAACACTGCATCTTTAAAAGTCCATTTGAGTCATAATTTATCTTTCAGTAATTATTTATCTTTCAGTGATCATTTATCTCTGAGTAATCATTTATCAGCGTCTGTGGGGTTTGTTCCCTGCAGCAGTGTCTGTGGGGTTTATTCTCTGCAGCAGTGTCTGTGGGGTTTATTCCCTGCAGCAGCAGTGTCTGTGGGGTTTATTCCCTGCAGCAGCAGTATCTGTGGGGTTTATTCCCTGCAGCAGTGTCTGTGGGGTTTATTCCCTGCAGCAGCAGTGTCTGTGGGGTTTATTCCCTGCAGCAGCAGTATCTGTGGGGTTTATTCCCTGCAGCAGCAGTGTCTGTGGGGTTTATTCCCTGCAGCAGCAGTGTCTGTGGGGTTTATTCCCTGCATCAGTGTGTATGGGGTTTATTCCCTGCAGCAGTGTCTGTGGGGTTTATTCCCTGCAGCAGCAGTGTCTGTGGGGTTTATTCCCTGCAGCAGCAGTGTCTGTGGGGTTAATTCCCTGCAGCAGCAGTGTCTGTGGGGTTTATTCCCTGCAGCAGTGTCTGTGGGGTTTATTCCCTGCAGCAGCAGTGTCTGTGGGGTTTATTCCCTGCAGCAGCAGTGTCTGTGGGGTTTATTCCCTGCAGTAGTGTCTGTGGGGTTTATTCCCTGCAGCAGTGTCTGTGGGGTTTATTCCCTGCAGCTGCAGTGTCTGTGGGGTTTATTCTCTACAGCGGTGTCTGTGGGGTTTATTCCCTGCAGCTGCAGTGTCTGTGGGGTTTATTCTCTGCAGTGTCTGTGGGGTTTATTCCCTGCAGTGTCTGTGGGGTTTATTCCCTGCAGCAGTGTCTGTGGGGTTTATTCCCTGCAGCAGCAGTGTCTGTGGGGTTTATTCCCTGCAGTGTCTGTGGGGTTTATTCCCTGCAGTGTCTGTGGGGTTTATTCCCTGCAGCAGTGTCTGTGGGGTTTATTCCCTGCAGCAGCAGTGTCTGTGGGGTTTATTCCCTGCAGCAGCAGTGTCTGTGGGGTTTATTCTGTACAGCAGCAGTGTCTGGGTCCAGGTGAGCGTATGAATGGGGATCTTTGTTGAGTAGAGAAACACAGAAACAGCAGGTCTTTGACCTTTCCTAAGGGGGGGGGGGGGGGGGGGGGGCTGGGCCCCCCGGCCTCTTTCACATTTAAATCCTAGCCAAAATACCCTCCATCCTTTTCTTCCTCATCCCAAAACACACACAGGCACAACTGTTATTGTTACATATTGTTACATGTCATTGAACATAACTGCTCTTTCGTAGGGATGGGTTGAAATAATTAGTCCCACATCTATGCAGTCTGCAAATCCCTGCATATCCGTCTCACCGATATTTAGGCCTAATTATTTATTAACTCTGGAGAGTAATAATCATCCATTGTAACTGTAATGCTAATAAATATCTGTTACAATACAGTTTCATTACTGTTTAATATTTAAATAGTGAAATCGGTGCATGAAATGCAATTGACATGAAGAATATACTGATGACTCTGCTGCGTTTGACTTCATTTGCAAAAATTTGTCTTGATTTTTTCTTCCTCTAAGCATATGAATAATTAAAAGAGTTCATGTAAAATATTCAGTGTAAACTACAGCTCGCATACTGGTAGTGCTAAGGTTAGAAAGAACGTTTTCTCAACCAAGTGGTAAACCACTTAATTTGACTTACGATGTGTTTTCGAAAATCTAGTGGGACCTATTTTTTAGGTATCTCAACCGGGTGTCTAAGGGTCAGAGTTCAAATTTTGTGTGATCGGTCAAAAAGAAAAATATCATTTATGGTTACTGATGACCTAAGTAGTAAAAAGAAGCAAAGAAAAATGTTACATTAACCAGCACACAGTCATTGTTGCAGTGAGTAGCCAAGAGAAGAATCAGTGTACAAACACACAGTGGCCAAGAGTCCAGAGGCTCCAATAAAGACAGACAGAAAGACCCGATAATTACAGACAAACAGACAGACAGACGGAAAGACAGGGGACCCCATTAAGACAGACAGACGGAAAGACAGGGGACCCCATTAAGACAGACAGAAAGACAGACAGAAGGACCCGATAATTACAGACAGACGGACAGACAGATAGAAAGACAGACAGGGGGACCCTGTAATGCCGCAGCTGGATGCACCCCCCCCCCCCCACCCCCGAGGCTGGGGTGGGGGTAGCTGAGCGCTGGCTCAGTAAGTGGAGACCTGTGGACTGACACATCCTGCTGTGACTCTCCTGTGCAGCACCAGGGGGGGTCTGAACACACATCAGCTCACTGCAGGCCCCCCAAGAGCCGGCCCTGCCGCCCCCTCCTGTCACCCAGCACAAATAAACATGTTTGGGGCTTGAGGTCTGAATGCCCCAAACAACCACACACACACACTAATATACACACACACGCACACACACACTAATACACACACACACACACACACTAATGTATATGCACACACACACACACACACACACACACACACACACAAAAATACACACACACGCACACACACACTAATACACACACTAATATATATACACACACACACACATAGACACACACAAACACACTCTCTCTCACACACGCTTACACGCATACACTCTCTCTCTCTGTCTCTCTCTCTCTCACACACACACACGGGCATGTGTTAGTATTAGGATCTTACATAAGTGAGGTCCTTGATTTGATTGTTACAGCCCATTCAGCTGATGCTGCCTCAGCATTGCCTTTCATTTTAATAATTAAAAATCATCCCATAGAAGGTACAGTGTTAATTAAGCTCTGATAGACTACCTATGATCCCTACTGCACTCTGCTAAGAGTGTAATTTACAGTGTGCATTTTACAGTGTTAATTAAGCTCTGATAGACTAGCTCAGGAGGTAAGAGCAGTTGTCTGGCAGTTGGAGGGTTGCCGGTTCGATCTTCCACCCTGGACATGTCGAAGTGTCCCTGAGCAAAACATCTAACCCCTAATTGCTCCCAATGAGCTGATTGGTACCATGCATGGCAGCCTTTCACTGTTGGTGTGTGAGTGTGTGTGTGAATGGGTGAATGAGAGGCATCAATTGTAAAGTGCTTTGGATAAAAGCGCTATATAAATGCAGTCCATTTACCATTTACCTACGATCCCTACTGCACTCTGCTAAGACTGTAATTTACAGTGTGCATTTTACAGTGTTAATTAAGCTCTGATAGACTACCTACGATCCCTACTGCACTCTGCTAAGACTGTAATTTACGGTGTGAATTTTGCTGTGTATTATTATAATTAATATTGATGCAGGAATGCAGAAATGTAAAAGGTTGTGAGAAGCTGCTCTGATAAGAGACTCTGCTCAATGCCTGTAATTAAACCTGACAAAACTTACTTCTGGGATCCTGCTTTTAGTGCTCTACACTGCCCCTAGGGGAGGGAAAGTTTAGTTTCACAGTCTCTCAGGTACAACCACATAAGGCCCTGCCTCATAACATTATAACAAGCATCAACTAAAAATGCCAAACCACTTTTTCTCAGAAAAACCAATAATTTCTTGGGTCTAAATTGCTGTTTTTAAGAAACAGCAACCAGCAGACCCTACGGCTGTTGACCTCAACTCTAGACAGTAATTTTATTTTCACTAAAGACAGTGTATTCAGAAAGTTCCTGTGTAAATATATACGCTATTGGAAAAGAGCTTTGCTGCCTGTCTTCCATGTCACAAATCACAAGGGCTCTCTGGAAATGACAGTCTCGTCCCTGCCTGCCGTGCAGATAACAGTCGTTTAGTCCTCCTGTGCATTAGCCATTCACGCTCCTGTGCATTAGCCATTCACGCTCCTGTGTATTAGCTGCTCACGCTCCTGTGTATTAGCCGCTCACGCTCCTGTGTATTAGCCGCTCACGCTCCTGTGTATTAGCCGCTCACGCTCCTGTGTATTAGCCGCTCACGCTCCTGCCCGTTAGCCGCTCACGCTCCTGTGTATTAGCTGCTCACGCTCCTGTGTATTAGCTGCTCACGCTCCTGTGTATTAGCCGCTCACGCTCCTGCCTGTTAGCCGCTCACGCTCCTGTCCATTGCAGTTACTCTGCGGTGGGAGGGCTTCCTGCGCTGCCTTCTTTCAGCAATCAGCAGAAGGGAGAGACTCCACCCTTATTTTAGCACACTACCATTATCTCTAAAGGACACCGACCAACATGGAGGCTAGTTATCCCCACCAGCCACAGTGACTTTCTAAAAACAACAGTGAAAAAAACGCATAAACATTATTCACTAAAAGATAAAGGTCTTCCTGAGCCTTGATTAGAGGAATCCTTTATCAAATTTTTTATCAAATAATCCTCCCTACTGTGAGAGAATACAGCTCTAAAACAAACCTTTTGACAGAATATTTAGAGGAAAATGCATGACTGAAAATGTCATTATTTAGTTACTGCACTGGCGTGGTCTTGCCAAGAACACACAACTGCCATCTTTTCTGTAATTAGACGGGTCCAAAAGTAGAATGCTGACCACATTTCTATCACCTCACGTTCGTCAGAAAGCAGCAGAGGCTCAACCACACAAACATTTAACTTTCAGTTACGCCTGAAAAACAACCGCAAACATGAGAAGCTTGGGTTTGTCTAAAATTGCCAGGTCTCCTATACAGAAGGACCTCTAAGTGAGGTTGTTTTTCTGATAGAGCTAAAAAAATAACAAAAAGTGAGCTGGGGGGGGGGGAGGTTGGGTGGAAACTTTGTTTTTAAAGTAACATTCCATGAACTGTCAATCAACATATCTTTATTTTTATAAAACAGCATTTACATTGGGTCCTGTTGACATCTCCCAAATCAGCCATTTCAGGAGAAACTGGAAATGTGTTCTCTGACATTTTAAAAGGTGAGTAAGCAGAGCTGAAGAATGGGATGGTTAATGTAACAGCTGGAAATAACACGGGTAAAAAATGACACAAAACACAGGCATCAGGTTAGAGAGGACTCTGGATCCCAGTGTAAACACATTTCTGTGAGTTCAAACTGCTCTGTTCCTGCTGTGAGCTCACAGTGACAGCCAAAATTCTGCAATTGCATGAACTGTACATAACACCCACTACCAAAACATTAACACCATAACAGTGCATTAGTTTTAGAGAGTGGCACAGTTTTTGGTGCTTTCTCCCTATACTCTGGCACTTTGGATTTGAAAAGAAACAATCTATATGAGGTTAAAGTTCAAACTGACGTTGACATTTACATCCATACTCAGATCAGTACAGTATTTACAGACCCTGTTATACATAGTTCTCCTAATTTAGAGCGGAAAAAGTAATTGAAAAAAATAACATAATCTGAAATCAAGTCACCATATTTAGTACTTGGCTGCACATTTGCATTTGATGACCGCCTAAAGTCTGGGACTCACAGACATCACCAGACACTGGGTATCTTCTCTGGTGGTGCTCTGTCAGGCCAGTACTGCAGTCATCTTCAGTTTTTGCATCTTCAATCGGATTAATATACATATGGCTAAACATATAGGTAATGTGCTTGTGGGATTTAGACTGTAAAATTTAACTTGTATTCAACCTGAAAAAGTCCAGAACAATATTTATGTCCATCCCAGTGAATATTTTGACTTAACAACATTTCCTTAATTCTGCATACAAAACTACACTTCCCAGAATGCACTTTTCATACCCGCAGTATATATGTGTGTGAACCTGCTCAATTCCGCCTCTCTCAGCTGGGCTGAAATACGAGGGCATTACATAATGCGCTACTGCATTGCGTCTGCCTCGGTACGTCTGGAATGTTCCACTTGCAATGCCTCTCTGTGGTTGCCTTTTGGCCAGAATCGTGAATCACAACCAGAAACAGACGCTATCGAGGAAAAAATCTTTAATTTCTGCTCTCTGGGTGAAGAAGGGTGGAAAAAGAGAAACAGAAAGAGACTGAGAAAAGAGAAGAAGAGAGAGATAGGCTGAAATGAGAGAGGAAGAGAGAAAGAGGCTGAGAAGAAAAAGGAAGAGAGAGAGAGGCTGAGAAGAGAGAGGAAGAGAGAGAGAGAGGCTGAGAAGAGAAAGGAAGAGAGAGAGAGGCTGAGAAGAGAGAGGAAGAGAGAGGAAGAGAGAGTGGCTGAAAAGAGAGAGGAAGAGAGGAAACAGCTCTCTCTACACTCTGAACTCTTCAAGCGAAAGAGGGACTGAAATGGGAAGAAAAGCTCTCGGGGGGGGGGGGGGAGGGGGAACTCTGTGGTGCGTCCAGGCCTTGCCTGCGCGTCTCTGAAACAGTCTGTATTTACTCAAATGCAGTCTAATCAGAAACAGGCAGAACTACTGGGAAACCCAGAGTCACAGCCCGGCTGTACAGAGCTGCACTGACCTGACAGGGGAATTAAGCCTTCTGTGACACACACACACACACACACACACACACACCACTCTCACACACAAACTCACACACACCTCTGTCCTGAGAATGGAAACAGCACTCTCTGCTTTGTTTTTTATCTCTTCTAATAACAATGCGCAAGTCAATAGGATGAGTCCAGGGCTCTACGCAGTAATTCCATCTGGGATCCGTTCTCTGAAGGTGGCTGTCCCTGAACATTCCGGAATCCATTATGGCTGCCATGCCTGCCTTCCCGGCGACGTTCCGTTGTCTCGTTCCATAAGAGCGTCCTGATGGACGGGCCGCCATGGGCTCTGCACTAGCTTACAAACGAACCTGTGATTTCAGCCAAAAACATCACAGAAAAGTGTAAACAGCAAAAGAGGTCTTTGCTCAGTTTATTGTGAGCTGTTTAATGGAAATGACGCAAGTCCACGCAGATTCTGGAAACATGTCCCCTGCAGAGGCGGGACAGTGTGAGGCAGCAAGTGTAATGCTTTTAGAGAGCATGGGGCGGGGCTGCGTAGAGCTCTGAGATGAAGAGGCCTGTGTGTCTAACTACAGAGGCACTGCTGGATCAGGACTGCACATTACATGGGAACTCACTGCGCTGTCTGACAGTTAAAGACTCGGGCTCAGTCATCACTTCACAACTAAACACTAGCGAAAGCTTTCATCTTCAAACTCTCAGATAGGAAAGTATAGCAGCTAAGTACACTTAGCAGCAACTGCTAAAATTAATCCCAACTGTGTGCAATAATTTGTAAGGCAATTTTAAAGACAATGTTGATTGAATATCAACCGATGCCATGACAAACGTCAGGCTCAAAAATATCCTAGTGAAAACAGTAATAAATTTTAAAAGATCACTTTTATATTTGTGGCCATGGCTGGCAGCATATCTGTAGCGATGAGGTTCTCTGAGCCTGGACAGGCTGATTTCCACAGAGGGGTCTATGGGAATCTGGTGAGGGGGTCCACTGCTGTAGAAACATGCAGGGTGGCAGGACAGATAAGGACGCGTGTGTGTGAGAGAGAGAGGAGATGGGCTGGTCCGCGGTGAGCACAGAGGCGAGCCAGCGCCCCTGGCTGCCGACGGGGCGGTGTGAAGTTAGCGTTAGCGCACCTCTCTGAGACCACACTGAACAACAGCCAACGGGGAGAATTCCTCAGCAGCTCCCCCCCTCTGCAAATGAGGGCCATCTGCTCAAACAGGGGTGGGGGAGGGGGGCTGCTGTAAATTATTTTTTGGGTAGACCCCCTCTGCCGACCGGTCCACCGTGTCTCTGCCCCAGCTGAGTCAATAAAGGGGGCAGATCTGTCACAATAGAGCCCCCCCGCCCCCCCCTCTCCTAACCCTCTCCTCAATCGGACATTCCTCAGACTCCAGTGGGACCCCCCATCGCTGCCCAGCCCCTGGAGGGGTAATGTGAGCCTCGGAACGCTACGCTCTGAAACACATTCCTCTCCGGTGTCACCCCGCGGAAATCAGGCAGAGAGTCTGGGGTTTCCCTGCGGGGGGGGGGGGGGGGGGGGGGACAGGTATAAGAGCTTTCTACAGTGAGCACAGGTATAAGAGCTTTCTACAGTGAGCACAGGTAAAAGAGTATTCTACAGTGAGCACAGGTAAAAGAGTATTCTACAGTGAGCACAGGTAAAAGAGTATTCTACAGGATGGCACAGGTAAAAGAGTATTCTACAGGATGGCACAGGTAAAAGAGTATTCTACAGGGGGCACCGGTAAAAGAGCATTCTACAGGATGGCACAGGTATAAGAGCACTCTACAGGGGGCACAGGTAAAAGAGCATTCTACACGGGACACAGATACAGGGGGCACAGGTAAAAGAGTATTCTACAGGTGGCACAGGTAAAAGAGCATTCTACAGGGGGCACAGGTAAAAGAGTATTCTACAGGATGGCACAGGTATAAGAGCACTCTACATGGGGCACAGGTAAAAGAGTATTCTACAGGGGGCACAGGTAAAAGAGTATTCTACAGGAGGCACAGGTAAAAGAGCATTTTACAGGGGGCACAGGTAAAAGAGTATTCTACAAGGGGCACAGGTAAAAGAGCATTCTACAGGATGGCACAGGTAAAAGAGTATTCTACAGGATGGCACAGGCATAAGAGCATTCTACAGGGGGCACAGGTAAAAGACTATTCTACAGGGGGCACAGGTAAAAGAGCATTTTACAGGATGGCACAGGTAAAAGAGCATTCTACAGGGGGCACAGGTAAAAGAGTATTCTACAGGGGGCACAGGTAAAAGAGCATTTTACAGGATGGCACAGGTAAAAGAGCATTCTACAGGGGGCACAGGTAAAAGAGTATTCTACAGGATGGCACAGGTAAAAGACTATTCTACAGGGGGCACAGGTAAAAGAGCATTTTACAGGATGGCACAGGTAAAGGAGCATTCTACTGTGGGGATTTTTTTGCGGTCATGGTTTGCGCGTGGGTTTGGTACAGATGCAGTTCTGTTTGCTTCCAGGCTCTTTGTAAGGGCTGATTGACAGGCACTTGTCCTGCCTTTATGGTACTGTGTAGAGAGTTGGTACTCGGGGGGGCAGGGAACTGCCTCTCAAGGGTGGAGGGGTGGTTCAATGCACAGACACACAAACGCACTCACAGATACGCAAACACTGTCACAGAAACACAAACAGTCACGGACACACAAACACTATCACAGACACACAAATACAGTCACGGACACACAAACAAACTCACAGACACACAAACACACTTAGGGTGCTGGTGGGTTGGACAGCTAGCGCCAGTGTTTTATGAGGTCTGATACCAGCACACACAGATAAACAACTCCATCAGGGGCCTGTCCATCAGGGGCCCGTCCCAATTTCTGCTTCAGCCACTAGCAGTGGCTCAGGAATGACTAAAAACCAATGCTCAAACAGCACACGTGTAAACACTGGAATAGACAAAATGAAACAACATACTAATCCTGAGTGGACAGTCCTGCAGATTCCAGAGTACTCGACTGTTTGGGTTCGACAGCATTCCTCTTTAAAAATAGCCAAGCTAACTTTTGCAGGACAGGGCAAACCGAATATTTTATGTTGGATTAGGCATTGCCTTGGCAACATGGAGGTCTCTAAGCGAACGTGGCTGATATTCAGATGATCATTTTGGCTAATTCAGCCCGGGGCATTTAAACATCCCCCGGCCCCGCTGTTCAATTCAGCTGGGGCATTTAGAGACCCACTGGCACACTAGCTAATACAGCTTGGGCATTTAGACACCCACTGGCACACTAGCTAATACAGCTTGGGCATTTAGACACCCACTGGCACACTAGCTAATTCAGCCGGGGCATTTAGACATGCACTGGCACACTGGCTAATACAGCTGGGGCATTTAGAGACCCACTGGCACGCTGGCTAATACAGATGGGGCATTTAGACATGCACTGGCACACTAGCTAATTCAGCCGGGGCATTTAGACATGCACTGGCACACTGGCTAATACAGCTGGGGCATTTAGACACCCACTGGCACACTAGCTAATTCAGATGGGGCATTTAGACATGCACTGGCACACTAGCTAATTCAGCCGGGGCATTTAGACATGCACTGGCACACTGGCTAATACAGCTGGGGCATTTAGAGACCCACTGGCACGCTGGCTAATACAGCTGGGGCATTTAGACACGCACTGGCACACTAGCTAATTCAGATGGGGCATTTAGACATGCACTGGCACACTAGCTAATTCAGCCGGGGCATTTAGACATGCACTGGCACACTGGCTAATACAGCTGGGGCATTTAGAGACCCACTGGCACGCTGGCTAATACAGCTGGGGCATTTAGACGCCCAGTATAATCTCCCTTTGACACTCACTCAGGAATGTCAGGTATTTTTTTTTCTAAATCAATAACCCCTTTTTAAAAATGACTGGGACAGAGAGGGAGGGGTAGACATGGGGAGAGGGAGTCTGTTGAGGGTAGGGGGTTTCCTAAAGTGTGAGGGACTGAAGGAGAGGATGAGTGAGGGAGGGAGGGAGCAGTAAAAAATGTAGAGAAAGTTTTTGGTTCCATTTGTGGCATCCTAAGGTGATCCCAGCGGTGGTGTAATGGTGGACTCTCTCTCTCTCTCGCTCTTTCTGTCTCTCTCTCTCTCCCTCTCCATCGCTGCCCCACACAAAGGCTCTCTGTACACTGACCCAGGCAGGAATTCTGTGAAATGGCAGTCCTGGGGGTGGGGGGGAGTTTGGGGAGGGGGGGTGTGGGGAAGGAGGCTCCCCTGGTGCTGAGGGTGACCAGGTCTCAGAGTTTGGCTGTGGTGTGAGTGGGCGTGACCTCTGAATCGGACTCCGCCCCCTCGCCATGATTGACAGCTCCCTCTCTCCCCTTCACATGGGCTCCTGGGCATATCTTTGTTTTGTGATCTTTCTTTAAAGGCACAAGGAAGCAGAGTTGTAAAAAATAAAACATACGCCATATTCAGTCAATGGGGAGGGAGCCGGGGAGGGGGCTGGGTAGGGGGCAGGGGCGGGCGGGGCGGGGGGGTGTGCTCTGTTTAACCACGGTTGATCCTTCAACACTTCTTGGCTGATTGGCATTGGTAGTTCAGAGCCAGCAAATATTACCGTATTAGCCATGTCATAATACCTGCTCTTATCATAATGCTTAGAATATACCTCATATATCTACCCATGAGCAGGAGCTATACTGTGGAAAAATGACACATTGAGGGCATGGACGTTATTTGAAACAACTGATGAATAATGGATAAATTTCAACACTCCGGCTCATTTAAGTGAAGTATGTTAGGGACCAAAGCACACAGTCATCTGATTAATTCTGCTACAAATAATGGTGACACAAGGGGCTTTGTTTTGAACCGCTCGGGCATTTCAGATGAAGTGCACTCATGAACTTATTCTTGCTTTGGATAAAAGCGTCTGCCACAGAAATAAATATTCGCCCAATGCACGCCAGGTAGGATCGGCAACCCTGCCCAAGATAAGCAGGTATAGATAATGGATGGATGGATGACTGTGAGTGTGTGTCCAGGTGTATTTATGCATGAACAGATACATATGCACACAAAGCACTGTGCAGAAGCATGTCTGCATGTTTATGTGCACTGTGCTGGAAATAATGGCACTTCTCTGAGCTGGGCTGAGCTGGGCTGGGCTGAGCTGGACTGAGCTGGGCTGAGCTGAGCTGGGCTGGGCTGGGCTGGGCTGGGCTGGGCTGGGCTGCGCTGAGCTGGAAGCTATGCACAGTGAGGGAGTTTGGGGGCACACTGGCCTGGAGCCAGGCCCGGTTACTAGAACCTGCCGTCCACAGGATTCCCTAACAGGACTCCCCTACGCCCCCCCCCCCCCCCCACTCCCAGCCTGCAGTCCACAGGATTCCCTAACAGGACTCCCCTACGCCCCCCCCCCCCCACCCCGCTGCCGCGGTAACGAGAGCCAGGTCCACGGCGGTGCCGTCCCTCCGCCTGCGCGCGGGGAGGTTTCACCATGGCGATAAATCCTCACAGCCTCCGACAGCGAGTGGAGCTCAGATCACAGCCCCCCCCGCGTGCTGGGGACCCCCGCCGGGGACCCCCATAAACACCCCGAGCCCATGGCTTCGGTACGCCCCCCCCCCCAACCCCCCCGTGCCCAAACGCCCCACAGCTCTGCTCTGGAAAACCCCGTCAGAAAGACGTCTGCGAGACTGAAGCTTATTAGCGGCAGCTACCCGCCCCCCCTGTGCCCCCCCCCCCCCCCCATCACTACACTTCTCTGCACACTCCAGCCGTATATCTATCAGAATGTAAGCCTGTGCTTTGAGCCGCTTGTCTTACAAGTTTCGGGATTCAGGGCACGTGCTCCCAGATTTTCCCTGGGGGGGGGGGGGGGGAGCGGGGACCACACAGCAAAAAACCTCAAATGTCAGATGCACGCGCTGCCCCAGCTGAACAATGCCCCCCCCCCCCCTCCCCCACCAAGCGGAGCACTGCCCCCCAGAGCTGAACGATGCCCCCCCCCCACCCCCCCACCCCACCCCCCGGGGAGTCAGACACGCGCTGTCCCAGCCGAGCGCCCCCCCTCCCAGGCGGAGCGCTGCACCCCCAGGATTTCAGCGAAAGGGGCTCCAGAGGAAGGAGCGGAATCGGGTCACTGGGACACGCTGAGAATTACGGACCCACACAAAAGAGCACTGTTCTCCAGGATATTAACCGAATAAACTCCCCAAGAAAACTCAGTCAAAAACAATAATATCAGTTCATATTAATATCTGTTCAATAGAGTAATTAATAATGAAACATATGAATAAAATTCACATCAATTTTTAATTAAAATACAAAAGGTTTCTCTCAGTTATGATTCTGCATGATACTACAGTTCAAATGTTAAAGCATCCAGGATAGCGAGCACATCCGATCCCTGGTGGACTCAGATAAACGCCATGCAAGCGGAATTGGCACTTCTGTTTCTGTGTGAAGTCTGCAGTACCACAGACTCATAGAAGCAATGAAAATAGGTGCCCTCTTGTGGCAGACATGCGCCACTGTCTCCCACACAGTGCAACACTTTCACCGACAAGAAAGCATGACTTTATATCCCCTGTTTAATCAGATTACAGCCAACAATTAGGTTTAAATGGCAATGAGCACAGTACAGGCACACATGTAAACATTCCTCATAGTCAAATAGTGTCTTTGTGACTGCGCTGGCCTCACTGTGAGGCACTGCCTGTGTGTGTGTGCGTGTGTGTGTGCACGTATGAGTGTGTGTGTGTGCGTGTTAGTGCGTGTAAGTGTGTGAATGTGTTTGTTTTTGTGGGTGTGTATGTGTGTGCTTGTGTGAGTGTGTGTGTGTGTGTGTGTGTGCGCGTGTGTACAGTGTGTGTGTGCGTGTGCGCACGTGTGTGTGTGTGTGTGTGTGTGTGTGCGCGTGTGTACAGTGTGTGTGTGCGTGTGCGCACGTGTGTGTGTGTGTGTGTGTGTGTGTGTGTGCGTGAAGTAATTCATGAAATTATCCTTTCTCATGCAGTATATAGCGAGGCCAGAAATTTGTCCTGGCAAATATTTCCAGGTGGTTCCCTCAACATGGCAACCTGATGATCCTGCACTTTAACTGGCCGTGCAATCTCTGCCCCTCCCCCTCCACCTCAGCTGGTCAGTGCTGATGTGTCCTGGGGCAAAATGGCTGCCACGTGCTGCCCAGAAGCCTGGTGGCTGAGGTGAGTTTTCCCCCTTAAAATGAGAAATGATCCATGAATGTTCTTCCTCTTCCCATTCTTCTCTTTATTCTTCTTCTTCTTCTTCTTCTTATTATTATTGTTGCAACAATAAGGCAGAGACCTCATTGTACAGCCACTCTGTGATTCCTGTAGATGTTCACATTATTAGCTGCAGTTTCTTGACAGTTCTTTACATGATTTTAACCTACTGTAGGTAAATCATAGTCTGGGATTTTCTAAAATCAGACCATGAAGCCCAAGCAGAGGCAGCCCACTGGGTCCCCGCCCCCGCCCTGCCGACACCCCCATCCCCGCATATTAAACACACTAGTCTCCCCCTCCCACATTAAAAACACTCGCCCCCCCCGCCCCCCCCCACATTAAGCACACTGGTTCCACATGTTAGCTGCACACGCACTGCATCGCTCCCAAGCACCCCCAGGGTGCCATGGCTTCCCTCTAACGGTCATATTCCGGACCGGAAGTTTCTGGAATGCGCCGGAATTCTCTCGGAACGAACGCTCCGCGCCAGCATTCCGTCCCAGCTCCGCGCCGGTACTCCGGCTGAAGACAGAGCCCCCGGGGGAACCGCTCCCGATGGCGCAGGGTCACCGGGACAGCCTCCACCGGCCCGGCAGAGGCGCAGGACCGGTCGGCTAAATTCATGCCGATTGGCCGAATCGCTCTCGGCAGACTTTGGCTGTGCCAGCGCACCATTGGCTGCATACCGCCAGCACCTCCCGTCTGTCACTCATCAGAGGGCGGGCTCTAAACCACAGGATTAATCACTCTCACCTCTGAGGAAAACGGCCCTTTGAGGGAGATTTGGGTTTATTTAAGAGAGACTGCAAAATGACAAAAAAAGCTATTCATTAAATATAGTGTTGCCCTCCAACACAGTCTGATGGAGGTGGGTGGAGCTGGGTGGAGTAGTGGTGGGTCCAGGTACAGGTCCAGTTATTCGCACATTTAATGTACAGGTCCAGAACAGACTGACATTTAAAAACTAGACTGAAGCCAATAACAGCCCTGTTCATGAAATCAGCTAAATGTGGGTGTCTGTGCCTTTAAATGCACATTGTCTCACTCCTGCAGTACGGACCTGTCTGTGGCTTTAAATGCACAGTGTCTCACTCCTGCAGTACGGACCTGTCTGTGGCTTTAAATGCACAGTGTCTCACTCCTGCAGTACGGACCTGTCTGTGCCTTTAAATGCACACTGTCTCGCTCCTGCAGTACGGACCTGTCCGTGGCTTTAAATGCACAGTGTCTCACTCCTGCAGTACGGACCTGTCTGTGCCTTTAAATGCACAGTGTCTCACTCCTGCAGTACTGACCTGTCTGTGGCATGGCCTAGACACAGTGTTTGCGCTCCAGCTCCATCACAGAGAATGTTTATTCAGAGTTTGGGCCTCCGCTACAGAGACACACGCACTTCCTGTGGCCTTTCTCCCAGCATCCCCAGCGCTCCTCCTGAACACACAGATCATGTGACTCAAAACCTTTTTCCCAGCATCCCCTGTGCTGCTTATAAGAACTCAGGTGATGCAGATTTCATAGCTCCATAATAATAAGGCTTATAATCCTTAGCTCTGTAATTTTGTTAATTCTGTATAATAGCTGAATAAATGGTTTTTGTCCACGCCCCAGATGGAGGTCAGACGCAGCCCAGACCAGCAGCCCAGCGATCAGTGCCTGAGATAAGCAAAGCAGAGAGGAACAGACTCTCTGTGTTCCCGCACCCCTCTCCTCCGCCATTCCGCCATGATAACATCGAGCCCGGCTCACTAAAGACGCTCACTTTCCCCCGGCCCAGCACAGAGCCCAGCCTCACACAGACCTCAGCCTCACACAGAGCCCAGCCTCACACAGACCGCAGCCTCACACAGAGCCCAGCCTCACACAGAGCCCAGCCTCACACAGACCTCAGCCTCACACACAGACCTCAGCCTCACACAGAGCCCAGCCTCACACAGACCTCAGCCTCACACAGACCTCAGCCTCACACAGAGCCCAGCCTCACACAGAGCCCAGCCTCACACAGACCGCAGCCTCACACAGACCTCAGCCTCACACAGAGCCCAGCCTCGCACAGAGCCCAGCCTCACACAGACCTCAGCCTCACACAGAGCCCAGCCTCGCACAGAGCCCAGCCTCACACAGACCGCAGCCTCACACAGAGCCCAGCCTCACACAGACCTCAGCCTCACACAGAGCCCAGCCTCACACAGACCTCAGCCTCACACAGAGCCCAGCCTCACACAGACCGCAGCCTCACACAGAGCTCAGCCTCACACAGAGCCCAGCCTCACACAGACCTCAGCCTCACACAGAGCCCAACCTCACACAGACCGCAGCCTCACACAGAGCCCAGCCTCACACAGAGCCCAGCCTCACACAGACCTCAGCCTCACACAGAGCCCAGCCTCACACAGACCTCAGCCTCACACAGAGCCCAGCCTCACACAGAGCCCAGCCTCACACAGACCGCAGCCTCACACAGAGCCCAGCCTCACACAGACCTCAGCCTCACACAGAGCCCAGCCTCACACAGATCAGCCTCACACAGAGCCCAGCCTCACACAGACCTCAGCCTCACACAGAGCCCAGCCTCACACAGAGCCCAGCCTCACACAGATCAGCCTCACACAGAGCCCAGCCTCACACAGACCTCAGCCTCACACAGAGCCCAGCCTCACACAGACCTCAGCCTCACACAGAGCCCAGCCTCACACAGACCTCAGCCTCACACAGAGCCCAGCCTCACACAGACCGCAGCCTCACACAGAGCCCAGCCTCACACAGACCTCAGCCTCACACAGAGCCCAGCCTCACACAGACCTCAGCCTCACACAGAGCCCAGCCTCACACAGATCAGCCTCACACAGAGCCCAGCCTCACACAGACCTCAGCCTCACACAGAGCCCAGCCTCACACAGACCTCAGCCTCACACAGAGCCCAGCCTCACACAGACCTCAGCCTCACACAGAGCCCAGCCTCACACAGAGCCCAGCCTTACGAAGTGCAGATCCAGACACAGAGCTCCTGGAGACCCCAATTAAGCTGAATAAGTTTGGGAGTGAGCGCTTGGGTTAAAGAAACTAATCACAAAACAAATCTCCAACACTTCCAAAAACCTCTAAAGTTACTCCACCAAATTTTCCAAAGTTTTCTGAGCTTTGAATCCCCCTGCACCACACCTCCACCCCCCCCCCCCCCCCCCACACACACACACCCTGGACTTTACAGTGAAGTCATTCTTCCTCTGGGTGAGTAATTCAATATTTACTCTTCCTGGTTTGCAGTCTGGAATGCAGGGGTCTCTGTGATGTAAAAGCCCCCATAATGCCTTGCTTTAGCGGTAATGGCGAGGGCTGCTGTGTGGAATGGGGACACGCTCACACACACAAGCACGCATACACACACACACACACCCACACTCACACATGCTCACACACACAAGCTCTCCTTGCAAATCATCTGAAACAAGGCACCTGCTGTCTGAATACCGACACCGTCAAGAGCACCATGTCCCCATGACCCCCCCACACACACACACACACACACACTCATACACACCTACACACATGCACACACACATACACACCTACACACGTGCACACACACACACACACACCTACACACACGCACACACACATACACACCTACACACGCGCACACACACATACACACCTACACGCACGCACACACACACACACATGCACTCACACCTACACATGCACACACACACACACACAAACTCACACCTACACACGCACACACACACAGGCACAGGCACACATACACACACAAACACAAACAGGCACACGCACACACAGCTACATGCACACACACAGGCACAGGCACACACACACGCGCACGCACACACACACACACACACACATTAATTGGAGAAGAAAACAGGAGCAACAGGGCTTAAACTTCCATACTTCCACATTCAAGTGACAAGGATGATGTTCAGTTCACAAACACCATGGAACAAATCTGGGGGTATCCAACCACCCCCCCCCCCCCCAAACCGCAGGCAGAGAGCTCACAGAAGAATCATCTTCATATTAATCTACAGTAATTCCCAACCAGACCGCTCGGCCTATGTGTCAGAGCCACACTTGTGTGGTGCTGTCTGATTGCCTTAGGCCCCCTCGGGGTTTCCAACTTTATTCACTACCTGCACCTCCTGCTCAAAACACTGCTCATTTAAAACTGCACCTCCTGCTCAAAACGCTGCTCGTTTAAAACTGCACCTCCTGCTCAATGCCCCCCATTTAAAACTGCACCTCCTGCTCAATGCCCTCCATTTAAAACTGCACCTCCTGCTCAAAGCCCTGCCCGTTTAAAACTTTACCTTCAGATATAAAAGCACAAGACCTCTCATAGATAAACCTGCCCGCCAGCTTACGATGGAGGAAGGACTCCTGTCAGTTTTGTGGAATAAGCTGAATGAGTTCAGATCACTTTCTTGCGTAAGGAAATGGTGTGAATGAGGGTGAGAGTTACGTGCACATCCTGCGCACGGCAGCACAGAGAGGGAGCTGAAGCAGAGCGCTGCACTGGCCGGAGGCCGCTGCGGTCGGTCCCCTGAAGAGCCGCACCGGGCCATTCCAGAAATGCTCAGCTGCACGGAGGCACAGTGAGTCAACTGTGGAGCTGCGCTCAGTGGGCCAGACTGGAACCCGTCTGCGGGGTGTGTGCGCGCCGAGCAAACAAAAAACAAATTACACATCCCGCCGGCTACGACTGACCTGCGCCTGTGCGTGTGTGTGTGGGGGGGAGGGGGGAGGGGAGGGGGGGGATGAAGGGCGGGGTGTGGGGGAAACAAGCTTTCATGTGTAATTACTGGAGAGGGGAGCTGGAGTACCTGAGAGAGGTGAACCGCGCAGAGGGGGAGCTGGAGTACCTGAGAGAGGTGAACCACACAGAGGGGGAGCTGGAGTACCTGAGAGAGGTGAACCGCACAGAGGGGGAGCTGGAGTACCTGAGAGAGGTGAACCGCACAGAGGGGGAGCTGGAGTACCTGAGAGAGGTGAACCGCACAGAGGGGGAGCTGGAGTACCTGAGAGAGGTGAACCGCACAGAGGGGGAGCTGGAGTACCTGAGAGAGGTGAACCGCACAGAGGGGGAGCTGGAGTACCTGAGAGAGGTGAACCGCACAGAGGGGGAGCTGGAGTACCTGAGAGAGGTGAACCGCGCAGAGGGGGAGCTGGAGTACCTGAGAGAGGTGAACCGCGCAGAGGGGGAGCTGGAGTACCTGAGAGAGGTGAACCACGCAGAGGGGGAGCTGGAGTACCTGAGAGAGGTGAACCGCACAGAGGGGGAGCTGGAGTACCTGAGAGAGGTGAACCACGCAGAGGGGGAGCTGGAGTACCTGAGAGAGGTGAACCACACAGAGGGGGAGCTGGAGTACCTGAGAGAGGTGAACCACACAGAGGGGACGCTAGCAGTCGTGTGTGGCAGGGCTTCCAGAGGTACGGGGGCGGCGTACAGAGTGGCTCAGTCCTGGGAGAAAGGGCCTTTTGTTCGCCTTTTCGGGGGGAAGCGGAGGGAAAAGGGCTCCCTAAGGAGACAGGGAGGGATTGGTCCCTGCCGACACCGTTCACACAGAAAACCTCTTTCACACTACAGTACCAAGTCTGTCTGGGGCACTGTAAAAAAAAAAACACACCCTTTTCTGTTCGCACCACATCATAAAAAATATGCCAGGGCTATTTATGTTTATGTTCCGGGCTACCTTGTTTGAAGATTCGAGACTCGCAAACATTGAGGCCACGCCAAGATTTTCCGGGGTTGTCTTGGATCTTGTGCAACTTTCCCTGTTTTCTGTTTTCAGTCTGTCCGTCTGTCCCGCTGGAAGAGGAGGGGGGAGGAGGGGACGGGGCGGTCACAGGGTGGAGGGGACGGGGCGGTCACAGGGAGGAGGGGACGGCTCGCGGGTTTGGGCCGGGGATGAAGTGTGTGTTGTTTCAGTACGGCCGGTTCTCCCATTCAGACCCCGGAGGTGAGCGGCGTTAGGCGCACGCTAGCTGAACGCAGCTGGACCGCGGATAACCTGCGTACGTTCCATGGAAACTGCGCGTGTGAAAAAGAGACTCTCCCGATGACCTACGATAAAATAAGTGCTAAATGTTTTTTTTTAAGAGCAGGCAGGCATAGATCTTTCAGCAGACAGTTGTTTCAACAGTGTGAGCGTGCTCCGTATTGGGAGTGCCCTGTAGCCGCTGCTGCTGCTGGGAGTGTATTTTGGGCCCCGGTGGGGGCCGTGGCATCCCCTGTGTGGCTGGAGGGGCTGAAAGGGGGGGGGGGGGGAGAGACTCTCTCACAGCAGCTGTGGTTAGGGGGGGCGGGACGGGGTGAGTCAGCAGCTGGGGTTAATCAGGCTTTTTTGGCAGGCCCCTCGGTCCAGCACAGTAGCCTGGGTCTGGCCCAGCTGATGAAGCGCAAAGATAAACAGGGAACACCCCCGCCCCCCCCCGCCCCACCTGGATCTGGGCCTGAGCTCCTAACTGGCTCTGGCCTCTGGCTGCCCGTATCTGGGGGGTACAGCTCCTGTCCTGGTGGAGGAGCTGCTATGCGTGGGTAGTCCGGGGGGGGGGGGGGGGGGGGTAGCTCTGGTCTTGGGGGGGTTGTTGGTGTGCGTGGGTAGGGGCAGCTTTTAAGGGGAGATGAGCTCCATAGAGTACTCCATAAAGGGCTCACACAGCCAGGACTCCTCACAGTGCTGATGTCATCACTTCCCCAGGCCAATCGGGACGAGTCCTGAAAACATGATGAATGGACGCTTCTGCTGAACTTGGGCATCAGAAGCATCCGACTATGAGCAGAAGTGCCCTGTTATTTTGTGCATTTAAACACAAACTGCAACATACAGTACATGGAGCCCTTCCCTTACCACAATAACCTCCCTGCCATCCCAGTAACGAGAGCAGTAATTAAGGGCAGAACCAGAGAAGAACAGAAAGTAATTATAAAAGTGCCTTACGACATTCAGACCCAATATGGGACTGAGTGCATAATTATACTAAACCGCGCTGGATTTGTATTACAATAGAGCGCACTAATAAAATGTAGAGAAAGTAATTAGCAGGCAGTTCATTTGTTTTCATTCAACTCAAAAGACGACAAAGTTATTAGCATAAAACAGAGGACAAAGTTATTAGCATTAAACAGACACAGTAGTGCCACTAAAACAATGCTGCCAGCGACGTTTAAAAGCCAAAACCCGCGGAAAGAAATAAGAAAATGCATTAACACAGATAATTAGGTCTTTAATGATAATGACCTGCTGAATTCACGATCATACAGGATTTCGTAAAAGATTAGCTCCTGTTGTTAGCGCAATCTGCCAATCCAGTTTCACTGATCATATGCATATATAGGCGGACCATTTTAATACAGATGATATAGTTTGATGATTCCTTACAATTTTACATTTACATCTACATCAATTGGGGGCATTTTGCACCAACTCAACATAATTAAAAGCAAAAAAAGTGGAAGAGGAAATCTTTGTGAATAAGACATATTATATTTACATGCAGATATGTGTGTGGTACATCAGTGCTTCTTTTCTCCTTGTGGGCTCATTCTTGAACTGTCTGGCAATCAACCCTACTTATAACATAATAATACTGAAGTGAAGCTTTGTATGATTATGAATAATAGCTTTTTTTCTGTTAATGCATATAAAACTTCCACATTTTTGGTATGGAGAAACCCTGCTGCGTTTGGCTAAACATTATTTCAGTTTTCAGAAAAACAGAAGCCCAAACACAACAACTGAAACAAAGCATTCCACTTTAACATCTCTGAAGCAAAGCGTTCCACTCTAACATCTCTGAAGCAAAGCGTTCCACTCTAACATCTCTGAAGCAAAGCATTCCACTTTAACATCTCTGAAGCAAAGCGTTCCACTCTAACATCTCTGAAGCAAAGCGTTCTACTTTAACATCTCTGAAGCAAAGCATTCCACTTTAACATCTCTGAAGCAAAGCGTTCTACTTTAACATCTCTGAAGCAAAGCGTTCCACTCTAACATCTCTGAAGCAAAGCATTCCACTTTAACATCTCTGAAGCAAAGCGTTCCACTCTAACATCTCTGAAGCAAAGCGTTCTACTTTAACATCTCTGAAGCAAAGCATTCCACTCTAACATCTCTGAAGCAAAGCATTCCACTGTAATATCTCTGAAGCAAAGAATTCCAGTTTAACATCTCCGAAGCAAAGCGTTCCACTCTAACATCTCTGAAGCAAAGCGTTCCACTCTAACATCTCTGAAGCAAAGCATTCCGCTCTAACATCTCTGAAGCAAAGCGTTCTACTTTAACATCTCTGAAGCAAAGCATTCCACTCTAACATCTCTGAAGCAAAGCATTCCACTGTAATATCTCTGAAGCAAAGCGTTCCACTCTAACATCTCTGAAGCAAAGCATTCCACTCTAACACCTCTGAAGCAAAGCGTTCTACTTTAACATCTCTGAAGCAAAGCATTCCACTCTAACATCTCTGAAGCAAAGCATTCCACTCTAACATTTCAGCATTTTGGCCTTGGGTCTTCATTACTGATTTGGCCCTGTCCTTTATGTGATGGCATTTTTGATAAAGTGGTGATTTACGGGAGTAGACTGCAGGTCTGTCTTGGTGGAAAGGGTCTTACCGCAGGTCTGTCCTTGTTGGAAAGGGTCTTACTGTGATAAGACAGAGGACCATATTAGCATCAGTCTATTAAGCTGTGAGCAGCCAGAATAATTGACTGGACTAAAAACCCGAAATGGAGTTCTGTGCACATGGATGGGATCCTATCACTGGCTCAGACAGCAACTCAGAAGAGGGACAGGTGCATGCTGGGAGCAGACATATGGGATTACACAGCCCATCAAAAAACTGTTTACTGATTCACTTTATGCATGCATGTATTTATCTCCTATTTTTATACTTACTAGTATCCTGAGATGTGCAAAATTTGCCAATCAAAAATAAAAAAGACTGGAACTGAAGCTGTGAACCATTACTGTGGGTCCCATAAAACAGGGGAACTATACATAAGAATGTTTAAAATTAATTTTAAAAGGCTGTAATTCCTACAAGGATCACCTGATATGGATTTTAATATGCTGGAGTTTAGAGCCAAAACAACAAAAATATTCTCACTGTCCAAATACTTACAACCTGCGATGTATTAAGATAAATTATACATGTAAGGTAAACTACTATGACTTATGAGGGAACGGTTCCGGAAGGTCTTTGATGTGCTCATGAAAGGATATCACGCAAATATATTACACAGCTTCGGGGTTCAAAACGGGTATGTTAAAGAAAAAAATTCAGTCCTTGAAGAACCTCATCTGTGCTCTTGAATTCCAGGGTTGAAGGGCTGTGCTCTGTTCAGACTTGGAGCTGAACACTTTGCTGGGTTTGCATACCTTACTATCTGTCTGACTGTCATAACACCACATGTGTGTCACTACCGCCAGTATTGAGTGTGCGTGTCACTACAGCCAGTACTGAGTGCGTGTGCCACTACACCTACACATGATAATATATCACTGGGTATTTAGCAGACGCCTTTATCCAGAGTGACTTACACAACGTTTTACACAGCATTTACATTGTGTCTATTTTCACAGCTGGATATATACTAAAGCAATGCAGGTTTAATTCCTTGCTCAAGGGTACCATAACAGTGTCCTACCCGGGAATCGAACCTGTGACCTTTAGGTTACAAGACCAGCTCCTTAACCATTATACTACACTGCCGCCCAAAACAATGAACAAGTTACGAAAAAAAAAAAACAAAAAAAAAACCTACTTTGTTTGTTCTGCATGTTGGTTAAAATAATCAGCAGTTTAAAACTGTCAGCAGTCTGCAGGGATGTTATTTGCATTGAAAGCATCTGATGCAGGTCTGGACTGCACACTGAAGTACGGCTGCTTTACTACACTACTGTCCTTCTGGTCATTTCTACTGCCCACCAGAGGAAATGAAAGGAAATCCCTCTGGCCAATAAAGAACTGACTGAGTGAAATGTTTCTACAGAGATCTCTCTCTCGCTCTCTGGAAATAAGATTTTAATCAGACATCTAAAAGTGCTTAGTCACAATCCATGAGCAGGAAAAAATACCTGAACACAAATAATCTAACTGAGCACAAAGAAAATGAGCAAGATTCTTCTTCTTGTGGCACCGAGTGTGTTCAGTCCACATACTGCTACAGGGTGTGTTCAGTGTTCACACTGGATCAGTGTGTTCAGTCCACATACTGATGCGGGGTGTGTTCAGTGTCCACACTGGCTCAGTGTGTTTAGTCACATACTGCTACAGAGTGTGTACAGTGTCCACACTGGCTCAGTGTGTTCAGTCCACATACTGCTACAGGGTGTGTTCAGTGTCCACACTGGCTCAGTGTGTTCAGTCCACATACTGCTGCAGGGTGTGTTCAGTGTCCACACTGGCTCAGTGTGTTCAGTCCACATACTGCTACAGGGTGTATTTAATGTCCATATTTGCTCAGTGTGTTCAGTCAGGGGTGGTCAGTGCTGAATTGTAAGTGCAGGGTGGTCAGTTATCTGTAACTCCGGACTCTAGATCAGATGATTTGAAACTTCTGAGACCACAGAAGCCACCTGAGACTTGGAAGTTCACCCAAAAGAAGATTTCTTCTGAAAATGTTCTTGAAGTGTCCAACCGCCATGTGACTTTCTGAACAAGCCCGTCCCTAATACTCAAGTTAATGTTCTGCCAGGCCGAAGAGCTAGCTACACTGCTGTAAGGTGCGTGTGTACATTACCTGTGAACCAGCCTGCATCAGAAAGCTTGGCTGACCTTCATCATCCACTGGATGAAAGAAGCAAAGTACTGATCAAATGAATGACCAAAAGAAAAGGTCCACATTCACAATAAACACTGTGAGTAAAGGGCAGGCAGCATTCGGCCTGTTTATGGCAGTGAGGTTGGAAACGGAGCAGAACGCGGTGAAGGATGGTGTAGGGTGAAGCAGACCGGCGAACACCGACACTGCATCTGGACCCAGAACCAGGTCTTCAGCCCATCGGACCCAGAACCAGGTCTTCAGCCCATCGGACCCAGAACCAGGTCTTCAGCCCATCGGACCCAGAGGAAATCTCTTTAAAGAGGAAAAGCCTGAAATTCTTCAGCCTCTTTAAAAAAGGGTTGGAGGGGGGCAGGGGGGGTCACATAAGCAGAGGGATTTTCTAACACTTCCCTGTGTGGTATTTGAGCAGATCTTTTCTCTGGGAAAAGCAAAACAATCATTCTGAAAGCCGTGGACACTAAGTAAACGCAATCGACATTTTTTCGGCTTCAGAGAAAGGGGGCAGGGGCTATAAAAGACAATAAACAAAGCACCCCCTCCTACCCCAGCCCCCTGAAAGGTCTGTGAGAAAAGCAGACTCCCCAGAGCTCCCCTATGCTGTATCAGCAGCAGCTGGCTCCCGTTAGAGGTCCTGTGTGAACCGCTATCTCATTACCAAAATCCCACACAAGGTGACCCTTTTTCATCCTGTTTACCGCACCCCTGTTTGCCTCACCTCATTCCGCATATTCACAAACAAAGCCCAGTGGACACCGCTGGCTGTCCTCCCGGGTTGCCAGGACTACTGAAGGGTCTCACGAGCGGAGATTCCGCAGTGGAGGTCACATGGCCTTTCGCTGCCTACGCCACAACCCTGTCACTGCTGAACTGTGCCCTGAAAACTAGCCTGGTCACCAGGTCAGCTGTGACGCACTGTGGGACAGCGTGTTTGTGAATGGCACTAAACGAAAATAAAGACGGATTGACCGATCCGATCAATCTGTCGGCAAAGTGAGTCATGTTTCTACCATTTCAATCCATTCACATTCAGAAAATAAATAAAAACCCATGTTTATGTAACACAATAATTTTTCAGCAGCAATCCTGCCATTCATCCCTCCGGGAAAGGAAAGTGTTTTCTCCATGAAGCCTCAGCCGAGTGCAGGCATCTTAAAGCCTAAATCTTAAAGGGGAGGCAGGAGGTGGATTAGGGTCTCCAAGCCGCAGACGAGCTCAGATCTCTGCCCTAGGCATTGGGAGGGACTCCATTCGTGCCCAAACGTGCAGCAGAACATGTGGTCCTGAAATGCACAGGCCTCTACAGTGCATCATGCTTCTACCTCCTAATACAGTCAGTGCTGTATGCGAAGTTAGTGATTATCATCTCATTCTGGACCACTGCTTCTGTGCAATTCAGTATACTGACATAAGCACTGTATAATAGAACCTGGGTTTACAGCCCTGGTCCTGGGCCTGCTGGGGACCCCAACACTGGTACGGAGAGTCCTGGGATCTACTGGGGTCCCCTATCCTGGTCTGGAGAGTCCTGGGGTCTACTGGGGTCCCCAACGCTGGTCTGGAGAGTTCTGGGGTCTATTGGGGTCCCCTATCCTGGTCTTGGAGAGTCATATGGTCTACTGGAGTCCCTTGCCTTGGTCTTGGAGAGTCCTGGGATCTACTGGGGTCCCTTGCCTTGGTCTTGGAGAGTCTTGGGGTCTACTGGGGTCCCGTGCCCTGGTCCTGGAGAGCTGCAGGGTCTGCTGCATCAGGGTCTGGGTAGTTTCCACTCTAAAATCAACTACTAATTTCCAAGAAACCAGAGAGGTAAGTTACCTGTGTAATCAAATGCTTGAATTAAGTGCTGAGTAACAATGAAATCCAGCAGACCCTGCAGCTCTCCAGGAGCAGGTTGGGGGCCTCAGTCGACCCTGCGGCTCTCCAGAACCAGGGTCGGGGTCCCCAGTAGACCTCAGGACTCTCCAAGACCAGGTTTTGGGGCCCCAGAAGATTCTCCAGGGGCTCTCCAGGACTAGGTTCCCTGCAGCAGAATGTGGGTGGCCTGTGGCTATACTTGTGGAAGGATTGGTTTCTTTGGTAAGATCAATACATAGCAAAAGTTTATTTTTGGTAGTGCTATGAAAAACATTAAAAATGAATATTCAGCAGTAGCAGAATAATGTACTGTATTACATATAGTATTATGGTTCAGTCAAGAAAGGTTGCAAATCAACTATTAAATGTGAAGATATGAGACTATGATAAAATTGTGCAGTTGGATGATAACTTCTGTCAAAAAACCAAAATGACTAACACTGTGACTGTAAATGACTGTAACACTGACTGCAAATTATTGTAACACTAACTGTAAATGACTGACTGTAAAAGATAAACACTGTGACTGTAAATGACTGTAACATTGACTGTAAATGACTAACACCGACTGTAAATGACTGTAACACTGACTGTAAATGACTAACACTGACTGTAAATGACTGTAACACTGACTGTAAATGATTAACACAGTGACTGTAAATGGCTGAAACCCAGTGACTGTAAATAACTAACACTGACTGTAAATGACTAACATAGTGACTGTAAATGACTAACACTGACTATAAATGACTGTAACACTGACTGTAAATGACTAACATGGTGACTGTAAATGACTAACACTGACTGTAAATGACTGCAACACTGACTGTAAATGCCTAACATTGTGGAAAGCCAGCCGACAGAAAACCCAAAACCTGTGTAATAACATGTAGTCAACAACAGCAAATATGGTTCCCATAGAGATTTCACCAGACATTTATTAAACAGGGAGGCTAAATGAGGCCCAAAGGCCTTCCACGAGCAACAGCAAAATGAAAACGAAAAAACAAGAAAACAGAAACATAGCTCCCCTCAGAGCTGAAGTGAAAGAGTTCTGGGACCTGTGTTCCGGCCCAAAAGCCTTCAGCTTGCATTAGGCTGGGGGCTGCTACACAAACCTCAACACATCAAATTTAAATTAACCAATGCAGAGAAAGCCATTAAAGGCATGGATTAAATGAATCCAGTGAGATTTATTATTTAACAGGAAGAATAAATACGCACACAGCAGGGCACCCAACCAGTGAAAGGGAAAAATGAGAAGAGAAGGAGGGGAAATTCAGGACTCCCCACAAGGGGAAGGAGGACCAGAACCCCCCCCCCCCCAACCTGCCCACCAATAAAAAATACAATAAAACAACCAAAATAAAAAATACAGGAGATAAGCAGCCACAATAACCACAGGATCACCAGTACATTACATTACATTTATTTAGCAGACGCTTTTATCCAAAGCGACGTACAAAAGTGCATATCATGGTCATTGGACAACTACAAAACACAGGTTCCACAAGGTATAATACTCATTTCGTACAGCTATTTCTAGCCAAGGACACGATTCAGTTCACGCAGTGAACACTGTTCTGACCTAACCAGTGGACGGCTCCACACTGGAGGAGCAGTGAGGATTATATAGACGTCCGTGGGCACAGGTGAGGGTGGTTCCCCCAATCAGCACATCTGCTGATACTGTATAATTAGCACAGGTGGGTCCACTTCACACAGCGCAGTCAGGAACAGAGAGGCACCTGCAATTCATGATGATCGGTGAGGAGGGGGAGGGGCTAGACAAGGTGTGCCGATTCTTCAGCCAATCAGTGACCAAAATGAAGCACTTAAGTTCAGGAACGCATTAAAAACCCAGCAGACGCAGCGGCCCTCCAGGATCCCTGGTCTGCAGCACATCTACATAAATACCAGACAAGTGAACTCTGTCACTTTATTACTGAGCTATGGACGACTGTTTTAGTTGGACACAACACATCTCTTTGAAATACAGACTAGTCAAATGGAAGAAATGATCAAAAGTAACCATGAAAAAAGCACAGTGCTCCCCCCCCCCCCCCGACACCCCCTTTTCCGATTGGCATTATCTGTGAGGTCGGAGGTTTCGTCTGTTTGTTCAAAGCGGTTCATTCATCCTCTGAGACGCCCAGCCTGGAAGCTGCTTCCTGTTTCCTGTTTCCTGCGGAGCCTTCTCTGGTCCTGGGGTGTTGGCCGTCCATCTGTCCATCCTGCTCGTGCTGAGAGTCCAGTGCTGCCAATGTTTCTGTTACGCTCGTGCGCGTGTGTGTGTGCGTGTGTGTGTGTGTGTGTGCATGGGTCTGTGTGTGTGTGTGTATGTGTGTGTGTGTATGAGTTTGTGCGTGTGTGTGAGTCTGTGTGTATGTGTGTGTGTGTGTGCATGGGTGTATGTGTGAGTTTGTGTGTGTGTGTGTGTGTGTACATGTGTGTGTGTGCGTGTGTGTGTGCACATGGGTGTGTGTGCGTGTGTGTGTACATGTGTGTGTGTGCGTGTGTGTGTGCACATGGGTGTGTGTGCGTGTGTGTGCGTGTGTGTGTACATGTGTGTGTGTGCGTGTGTGTGTGCACATGGGTGTGTGTGTGAGTTTGTGTGTGTGTGTGTGTGTGTGTGTGTGTGTGTGTTATAACTGGCCACCAGATGAAAGTGGGTGACACAGAAGTCCTAATTAGGTCGTGCATTTTTGAGAAAGCAGTAGAAAGAAACGCAATTAAGGCCAAGTCTTTGGTACTGTTGACGTTGCTCATTAGCAGTGGGTGCCAAAGGGAAGTCCAAGAGAGAAAACAATCCTCACTGCCTCTTTAATGCGCGCGTCCTGTAAAGATCAAAGCATCCATCTCTTTCGGGTAATAACTCCAGACAAGCCCACGGCCTCCTCCGTGTGTCCTCGCAGGAGACCTCGAGCTCCGCTGTTCTCCGAGCGCACTGACCTTTAAAGCGGCGGCCAAAAACCTGCATTTCATCTGGTCTGGTCTAGTCTGGTCTGCGGGGGGCACAGGGTAGGTCTGGTCTGGGGAAGGGGGGGGGGCACAGAGTTGATCTGGCACGACGGCAGCTGGTAATTACTGGGCCTGATTGAGCCGCACTTTCCGTCCTGATCTTCAGACAGGCAGTGATAGGGCTCGGCAGAGGAATGCGGTCATTAAAGAGCCTGTGGAATGAGCAATGGCTCAGCACGCGAGAGGGAGGCTCCGCTCAGTTTTTTTTTGTTTTGTTTTTTCACTGTCGGCCATCTTTCAGCGGGACGGGGTGGATCCAGGGGGCTGTCCCGCTCCTGTCCGCCGACGGCAATTACAGTGTCCGTCAGTGCCCCCCCCCCCCCCGAAATGAACAGCGGGTGCGGGCGGCGCGGGTGTGTTGGGGTGATGACAGCGGCTGCAGCCTTCATCTTCACCTGCCTGTAGATCACTGCACTTCACAAGGGCTGAATCTGCTGTGAAGGTGTTAAATTCATTCATTCATTCATCTGTTCATTCGTTCATTCGTTCTCACTGTAGTTCAGCGGTCAGGGAAATGGACTTGTGAATTGTGGGTTGTGGGCTTGATATCCAGTTTGGACACAGCTGTTGAATTCTTGAGCGAGATACTTGCTGAGTCACATTAGTATATGTCCGGCTGTACACATAAACGCCTGTAATGCAATATTTTATTGCAACTGCACTTGTGCTGTTTGTCTTGTGATCTTGTTTCTTTTTTGACTGTTTGACAGTACTGTTAAATGCAGTCAAGCCAATGAAGCAGTTTTGAGTGGAGGCTAAAATTAGGCTGTTTTAATCCGGAAGCTGTGTTGTGTGTATGGCCATTTTGCACACAGATAATAACTCATATTACGTTAGACTGTCATTATAAAGAATGAGGATGTGGCTTCTTACCGTAGAGTTAAATCGGGACAGAGTATAGCTATTACAACGCCTCCTACATCTTATTAAAGCTAAATTTAGGGCCACCATTCCCGTAGGACTGGAGTTTATAATCTGAACATGGTGACTTGAAGTGACTTTGCGTGTCAGTTGAGCACATTTTAAATTAAATTAAATGAAAAGCATTAGACTGGGCAATGGTTGTGTTGTGCCAACAGAATTATGACAAGGTCTGGGCTTTAAGCCAACGTGCTCAGGGGACGTGCCTTTAAGGTTCGCTCTGACATTGTTTCTGTTTCGCCATGTCATTATTAAATTCTCTCCAGACAGACTCGTACCTCAAAGGAATACATCCCACTGAAAACAAACTGAAGATGATGGAGAAGGAAGCATTAACAAAGTCAGAGAGAGTAGATTTGGGCCCAGGCTACTCAGAGTGTGTAGATTTTGGGCCCAGGTTCCTCAGAGAGTGTGGATTTAGGCCCAGGTTACTCAGAGAGTGTGTATTTATGCTCAGGTTCCTCAGAGAGTATGGATTTGGGCCCAGGTTACTCAGAGAGTGTAGATTTTGGCACAGGTTACTCAGAGACTGTGGATTTAGGCCCAGGTTACTCAGAGTGGTTTTTTATTCCTGGCTTGGTTGTTGGAAACACTGGGGCTCAGTGTGTGGGGGAGGGCCCCTGGGAGATGCTATCTTCACCACTGATACAATGGCCTCATACACTGGCCCTCTTACACTCAGACAGGAGAACACAGGCAAGAGGAGAGCGCCACCCACTGGCGCAGGGTGCTCTCGGGCCCAGATGTGTCCTTCCTGACAATGATCGAAGACACTGTACCGATAACAGAATTTTAATTTAGAAAAAGGAATATTATTAATTTTCTTCCAATAACCAAGACCAGCATAATTCTCTTGCGTTATGTGTGAGAATGTTAACTCTTGCTTGGGTACACACATGCCAACATGCTCACCTGCACACACCCTGTGACTTCACAAACAAGATTTAGCTTTTTGCTTTTCTTCTTGTCAGTTGGGAGATACGTAAGTGTTTGCTGTCGGCCCACCAGCAAATAGCATGTGTGAAGGTTTAAGAACATCCCCAGAGCCTGGAGTCTGAAAGTGACTGTGTGAAGGACGTTAAGAACATCCCCAGAGTCTGGAGTCTGCAAGTTACTGTGTGAAGGACGTTAAGAACATCCCCAGAGCCTTCAGTCAGCAAATTAATGTGTGAAAGATGGTGGTGACAGTCGCCTTTGGAGATGCACGTGATCATGATTGTGCAGTGAGTGCTTCTGTATTGTTTAAAGATGGGAAACCTGTCCCTGTGACCGACTCTCACTCTCCACTCATCCAGAAAGCCATCAAAAAGGGGATATTATAAAAGCTTTCTCTGCCATAAAGAAATAGGGGTGTCTTTAAATTTGTCTGATTTCCAAGTTACGGGAGTGATGTCTGAGATCATTCCCATGTGCACAAAACAATTAAGAGCTACTAGGATAAGCGGATATAGATAATGGATGGATGGATGGACGGATGGATGTTTTATTGCACAGTGCTGACATCCAGAGTCTGGAACGGGTACTGCATGTATTTTTAAAAAAGAGAGAAATGCTGGAATGTTTTGGCATACAGAATGAGCAGATAGAGCGTGCTGCATACTGTACTGTCAGGCTCACACACACAGGATGCTGTCTCTTTACTGTGATTGACAGGCAACACGTGTCCTCACAAAGCTGTGACACAGAGCATGTCAGGAGCTTACTGTAATTAAAAGCAGAAAGAGACACTCAGACATGCGCAGCTAAGTGGTCTAAATGCGACAGGGTCTGGTAGCAATTACAAAACTCTCCTCCTGTTTATAAGATCTAATTACCAACATATTAACTTCTACAGACAAACTAATCAACACTCACATACAGCATACTGTATGTATGCATGTGTATGTATGTCTGTACCTACCATATGGATATTTTATGGATATTTTTATGCATATATGGATATTTTGGGGCCTGTTGGGTGGCGTATCCAGGTAAAGGCATTGGTGCTGAGCATGATGGTCACGGTGCTGACTCTGGCTCGCCTGATTGGCTGTAACGATGTCCTGCGAGGGAAGGTTTCCTCCACCTCATTGGACAGGGTAGGATTTGGCAGTTTGTCCACATCAACGGTGTATGTAAAATCTCAATATAGATTTTAAATATGGATGTGGATCCGTGGTTATTTGGTTGATCATGTAACTAAGGGCTCACTTTTACACATTAGTGATATGGGTGTTTGATAACTTTTTTCAATAAATTAAATAATTTAAAAAAAAGTTTTTTGTGTTTACTGTTTCCCTTTGTCTAATACTACATTTTGTCAAAAGATGTGAAGCCATTTATTTATCACACTGCACTGTACATATATACTGTATATATATATCACTACTCTCTTGCAACAGATGTGTACAATGTTACTAAGAGCCAAGAACCTTTTTTTTTGGAATTCTGCCAAGAGCCAAATTCCTCGCAGTTGCATCTGACTCAGTCGTATTGCATATGCTGTGAATCATCCAGTTCGGATCTCATAAATCACAGAACACACGAGGGCGCGTACGCACCAGAGCGCTAACCGGAAAGACCCCACCACAGGGAAAATAGCACGTTCGGCTGAAGCCAGCCGTATGCCGGGTGGTGTAATTACGGCTAGCTTAACTACATTCAGCCTCCCCCCCCCCCCGAATCACCACAACTCCCCAAACATGGCACCAGGCTCCATGCTTAAAAGCACAGACGCATACTCGCGAACCGTCACGGTCTGCAGCCGATACGCGCCGCGTTTCCAGCGCCGCCGCTGCCGCCGCCGCCGCCGCCGCCGCCGAGGGAAGGTGTTGAGTCATCGCTACCGCGAGAAGAAAGAGGAACGCGGAGAAAAATCCCAGGATGCAATAGTTTCCGAGCACCTGTCTTTTTAATCCGCGCGCCCAGCTGACGTGTTGGCGGATCCGTTTGCAGGGGGGGCTGCCGAGCCTGTTAACAGCTTACGTTCTCTTCACTCCGCGCCTGGCTTCAGCCTCGGTGCTTCTCAAATAAAAATAAAAATAAAACTGAGGAGCCTTTGTACAGCTTCAGAACCTGGAACTACACCAGCAACACTGGGGGTCGCTTCCTACCGAAGCATAAACAGCAGAAGATGACCTATCCTTCCCTCCACAGACAGGAAATGAAAGCCAAACAGGCTGTTTGGGTGGGTGGGGGGGTGGGGGGGTGGGGTGGGTTATCCAGCTCAGATGAAAGTTCACGGAGTCAAACTGCAATAATGCATCCCACCTACACAGTAAAATGCCCAGTGTTCATTCAGCTCTAACAGAGGACATCCTGATCCTACTCTCGACCCTCAACATACACACAGTTAAAAACCACAAGCCACAGTAATGGAACTGTAGGTGCCACTTTCATACTTTAGAAAAGCCCAGAAGATCCTGTGGAAAAGCCAACTAAAGATAGCATGTTGACTACTCCAGCTCTGCTTGTAAACGGGATAGATCCAAGCATGTGTGTATTTGTTTCATTTGAACACATTTCTCACAGATTTGTCATACATAAAAGTCAAACAGTACATGAAAATGCAACATTTAGTGAAACACTTTTGAAAGATAAATCGGGTGATTAAAGTTCCTCTGGGTAAAAATATCCTTTGATAAATCAGCATTTTATAGCTGATACAGTTTGGCTCTTTCCTAGCTTTCTAAATGTGTCAAATGCCTCATTCATACCTGATGATTTATATACATGGTTCTCCATGACCTCCCACAAACCCATACACTCTAATGAAAGTAGTGGTTTCAGGTAACACACAGGTTTACATGAACAATAATACAGAAAAAGATCCAGCGACAGACATTACATATGAAATACATACAATGCACATATCTAAAATAATACCTGCCATCGCACTGCACTGAAACTGTGTACTAGCAGGACAAGCCACAATATGCCTAATGAGGCCTGTGTTTTAATGCCTGCTTTCACTCATATATTAATAAAAGTGTCTTAGAGCCCATTCACACACTGGAACAGAGCCTTAACAGATACCAGACTATGGGGCCCATCCACACACTGGAACAGAGCCTTAACAGATACCAGACCATGGGGCCCATCCACACACTGGAACAGAGCCTTAACAGATACCAGACCATGTGACTCATCCACACACTGGAACAGAGCCTTAACAGATGACAGACCATGGGGCTCATCCACACACTGGAACAGAGCCTTAACAGATACCAGACCATGTGACCCATCCACAGCCTGGAACAGAGCCTTAACAGATAACAGACCATGGGGCCTATCCACACACTGGAACAGAACTTTAATAGATACCAGACCTTGGGGCCCATCCACACAGCGGAACAGTACCTTAACAGAGACCAGACCATGGGGCCCAGCCATACACTGGCAATGCATGTTCAATGATTGGTAATGCATGTTCAATGATTGGTAATGCATGTTCAATGCTTGGTAATGCATGTTCAATACTTGGTAGTGCATGTTTAATGATTGGTGATGCATGTTCAATGCTTGGTAATGCATGTTCAATACTTGGTAGTGCATGTTTAATGCTTGGTGATGCATGTTCAATTCTTGCTAATGGATGTTTAATACTTGGTAATGTATGCCTAATGATTGGTAATGCATGTTCAATGATTGGTGATGCATGTTCAATGATTGGTAATGCATGTTCAATGATTGGTGATGCATGTTCAATGATTGGTAATGCATGTTTAATGATTGGTAATGCTTGCTGTAATATGCGGTTTAAGGGCCTAAATTTGATGAAAAGGCTCTGCAGCCCTCACACATCTGTTCTCACCATGAGCCGGTGTTCAGGCCAGCACAGGTTTCTGATGAGCTGCTGGCCTGAGTCACATCCATGCCACTCGAAAGAGTCAGTGGGATGAGAGGGCAGGTGGTGTTGGTTATGACAGCAGGCTAAAATAAGGCTTTCCAAAGCCACTGCACACCGGCACTCTGACAGGAGTGGTGCACTGCCAGATTGTTCATTACTGCGTGTTAGAGGTCAGCATCCACTCTAATAGGTTTGCTTATATAAGCACATCTCAGAGAGGAGGTCTGACCTCTTGTTTATTTTAAGTGCATGGTCTATGAATGACACTATTGGACACAGAGAAGTGAGAAGTCAAGAACTAAGGTCCTTACATCATGGCATGATAATAATAGTAATAATAATAATTAAAAAAATAATAATATTCTACACAGTGTGATATTTACAGCAGTACTAAACCCCAGCCTGGCCCAGTCCCCTCAACTGCCCCCATCACTCCCACCCCCTGGCCCTGAATCCTGCCCCAGCCTAGTCTACCACCCCCCCCCCCCCCCCACTCCCGAAACCCAGCCTGGTCCCCTCCCCTGCTCCCCCGCCCCTGAACCCTAGCCCAGCCTGGCCCATTTCCCCAGGTGATGGGGTTAGGGCCTCTCTGGGACACTCAAACTGCCAGACTGTCCTCCATGACCCCCCAGCCCGCCCCCCACAGATCAGCACAGCTCGAGCGATTCAGCGCCGGTCCGCGAGATTTACCCCTCTCTGCCAGCACCGGGCACACGGCATTCCGAGCTCCCGCAACTATTCCCAAAACCCCTGCCACATCTCCATAACTCTGTCTGAGGGCAATTAGTAAAGAGGGGAGGCTGGACTCCTGTGGCCACACAGACACTCTCTCACACACACACTACACACACACACACACACACTATACACACACACATACATCCACTATACACACACACACACACACACACACCCACTATACACACACACATACAACATACACCCACTATACACACACACACATGCACATACACACACACGCACATACACCCACTATACACACACACATGCACATACACACACGCACATACACCCGCTATACACACACACACGCACATACATACTCACACACACACACACACACACACACACACACACACATACACCTACACCCACTACACACACACACACACACACACACACACACAGTTACAGGAACTGTGAGCCCAGGAACCCAGAGTCTGTTTAAATCAGGTCCCTGCACCCTCACTTGTGTCAATGAAAGTTTATTTCTTCAGGAAGGGGATCGCAATGGTGATGGGGAAAAAAATCACTGAAATTTAATTGGTTGCAAAACACAAAATACAGAACACCTCCAAAATAATCTATACTGTACTCTATACACAAAATCTATACATTACAATCAAAATTGTGGAGGTGTACATTGTGTTTTACAGGCACCAAAGAAGACAGAAATAATACAAAAATATCATACATACAGAATCATATATACATTCATACAAAAAAGCAGAGCAGCCTATAAAACACATGTAAAGATACAAGGGAATTCATATTTCAAAATACATATATGCTAGCCCATCCTTGGATAGCATCACTGATATTCTGTGCAACAAGAACTAATATTGCCTCCAAAGCAAGCTGTTTAAAATGTATTAATTTGGGGGTCCTCTGCAGGTACTGGAACCCCATTGTTTTTGTTTGGATTCTTTTTTTTCCTTTTTTTGAAAAGGTTTTTTTTCTGACCATTGCTTTTTTCAGAGACTATAAAGTTCACTTTTTTTACCCCTGGAATTTTAAAAGAAGAGAATTTTGGCCTCCATTTTTGCCTTGAAGTGTCTCCACCCTCTTATTTTATTGGCTGTTAAAACAAACACGTTTTGGCTGCATTTATTGAACCGCAGCATGAAAACACGAAATGGCTGAACCCTCGTTGGTCATGAGAAATGCATTCAGTACAGCGAGAAGATGCTTCACCCCTGAATTAAAAAACTGAACACATAATTATCCCTACAGGCAACCCACACTAGTTCAGCCTTGCAGTGCTTTCCTAGTGAAGAATGGAGATATATTCACTCTGAGTAAATTAGAAGTGAGTTACCCTGTTCATTAAATTAGCTAATTAGCTGGCAAACAACAGCGCATTTTGTGCTTCTGATCAATCTTTTAAGATGAGATATTGGTTTGTTTTCATATGGTGTCTCAAAGCAGACTTGCTGATCTAGGGTCAGTTTTCTAGTCCATATCCCAGCCTTACAAATTATGTGTCTCAATGCAAGACTGATTCAGGATCAGCATCCCTACTCTGAGACACTTTATGAATACAAACCCTGATGAAGTGCTCAGACCAGCAAAACAAGGGCCAGGAGTGTGCATGTAGCAGAAAATTAAAGGTTTCTGGCTTGTAAAGCCCATATGTAAGGGAATGTGCTGCCTTTCATCAATGCAGAGGGAATCTACAGT
The DNA here is from genome assembly GCA_039654925.1 of Anguilla pacifica. NCBI lineage: Eukaryota > Metazoa > Chordata > Actinopteri > Anguilliformes > Anguillidae > Anguilla > Anguilla pacifica. Next base: position 7,686,006 of record CM077296.1, read on the forward strand.
GATCACAATGACCAGCAGATCTAGAGGGAGTCTACAGTGATCACACAGAAAGGCAGATCTAGAGGGAATTGACAGTGATCATACAGACCAGCAGATGTATTGGATATCTACAGTGATCACACAGACCAGCAGATCTAGAGGGGATCTACAGTGATCACACAGACCAGAAGATCTAGTTGGAATCTACAGTGATCACACAGACCAGCAGATCTAGAGCAAGCCTACAGTGATCACACAGAACAGCAGATGTATTGGGAATCTACAGTGATCACACAGACCAGCAGATCTAGAGGGAATCGACAGTGATCACACAGACCAGCAGATCTACAGCACGTCTACAGTGATCACACAGATCAGCAGGTCTAGAGGGAATTTACAGTGATCACAAAGACCAGCAGATCTAGTGGGAATCTACAGTGATCACACAGACCAGCAGATCTAGAGGGAATCTACAGTGATCATACAGACCAGCAGATCTCAAGGGAATCTACAGTGTTCACACAGACCAGCAGATCTAGAGGGAATCTACAGTGATCACACAGACCAGCAGATCTAGAGGGAATCTACAGTGATCACACAGACCAGCAGATCTAGAGGGAATCTACAGTGATCACACAGACCAGCAGATCTAGTGGGAATCTACAGTGATCACACAGACCAGCAGATGTAAAGGGAATCTACAGTGATCACACAGACCAGCAGATCTAGAGGGAATCTACAGTATAGTGATCACACAGACCAGCAGATCTAGAGGGAATCTACAGTGATCACACAGACCAGCAGATCTAGAGGGAATCTACAGTATAGTGATCACACAGACCAGCAGATCTAGAGGGAATCTACAGTGATCATACAGACCAGCAGATCTAGAGGGAATCTACAGTGATCACACAGACCAGCAGATCTAGTGGGAATCTACAGTGATCACACAGACCAGCAGATCTAGAGGGAATCTACAGTGATCACACAGACCAGCAGATCTAGTGGGAATCTACAGTGATCACACAGACCAGCAGATGTAAAGGGAATCTACAGTGATCACACAGACCAGCAGATCTAGAGGGAATCTACAGTATAGTGATCACACAGACCAGCAGGTCTAGAGGGAATCTACAGTGATCATACAGACCAGCAGATCTAGAGGGAATCTACAGTGATCACACAGACCAGCAGATCTAGTGGGAATCTACAGTGATCACACAAACCAGCAGATCTAGAGGGAATCTACAGTGATCATACAGACCAGCAGATGTAGAGGGGATCTACAGTGATCACACAGACCAGCAGATCTAGAGCAAGTCTACAGTGATTACACAGACCAGCAGCTGTAGAGGGAATCTACAGTGATCACACAGACCAGCAGCTGTAGAGGGAATCTACAGTGATCACACAGACCAGCAGCTGTAGAGGGAATCTACAGTGATCACACAGACCAGCAGGTGGCTCAGTCTCAGGGGTGAGGGGGGTTGAGCTGTGTTTTGGCTTGTACTCAGCCAACCCCTGTAGGCTTGCACAGACAGATTAGGACTGAATAGAAAGCTCTGCACTCCTACATGATTTAAAGTTAAATAAACCCTTAAAGGGGCACTCCAGCCAAAAGATATCATTTAATGTCTTGTTCCTCACCCTTACAATAACATATATATCTAATGTGTGGTATATTAGCCCACAACAAAGAAAAAGAACAGAGCCCCACCCCCAAATGATGATGTCAGCTGAGTTTAACCCCCCCTTTTCTTTATAGTGTTGTGTCCCAGTGCTTTTGGTGTTACGTCCCAGTGCCTTAGGTGTTATGTCCCAGTGCTTTTGGTGTTACAGTATGTCCCAGTGCTTTTGGTGTTACAATATGTCCCAGTGCTTTTGGTGTTACAGTATATCCCAGTGCTTTTGGTGTTACAGTATGTCCCAGTGCTTTTGGTGTTACAGTATGTCCCAGTGCTTTTGGTGTTACAGTATGTCCCAGTGCTTTTGGTGTTACAGTATGTCCCAGTGCTTTTGGTGTTACAGTATGTCCCAGTGCTTTTGACGTTACGTCCCAGTGTTTTTGGTGTTACAGTATGTCCCAGTGCTTTTGACGTTACGTCCCAGTGTTTTTGGTGTTACAGTATGTCCCAGTGCTTTTGGTGTTACAGTATGTCCCAGTGCTTTTGGTGTTACAGTATGTCCCAGTGCTTTTGGTGTTACAGTATGTACCAGTGCTTTTGGTGTTACATTATGTCCCAGTGCTTTTGGTGTTACAGTATGTCCCAGTGCTTTTGGTGTTACAGTACGTCCCAGTGCTTTTGGTGTTACAGTATGTCCCAGTGCTTTTGGTGTTACAGTATGTACCAGTGCTTTTGGTGTTACAGTATGTCCCAGTGCTTTTGGTGTTACATTATGTCCCAGTGCTTTTGGTGTTACAGTATGTCCCAGTGCTTTTGGTGTTACATTATGTCCCAGTGCTTTTGGTGTTACAGTATGTCCCAGTGCTTTTGACGTTACGTCCCAGTGTTTTTGGTGTTACATTATGTCCCAGTGCTTTTGGTGTTACAGTATGTCCCAGTGCTTTTGGTGTTACAGTATGTCCCAGTGCTTTTGGTGTTACAGTATGTCCCAGTGCTTTTGGTGTTACAGTATGTCCCAGTGCTTTTGGTGTTACGTCCCAGTGTTTTTGGTGTTACATTATGTCCCAGTGCTTTTGGTGTTACAGTATGTCCCAGTGCTTTTGGTGTTACAGTACGTCCCAGTGCTTTTGGTGTTACAGTATGTCCCAGTGCTTTTGGTGTTACAGTATGTCCCAGTGCTTTTGGTGTTACAGTACGTCCCAGTGCTTTTGGTGTTACAGTATGTCCCAGTGCTTTTGGTGTTACAGTATGTACCAGTGCTTTTGGTGTTACAGTATGTCCCAGTGCTTTTGGTGTTACGTCCCAGTGTTTTTGGTGTTACAGTATGTCCCAGTGCTTTTGACGTTACGTCCCAGTGTTTTTGGTGTTACATTATGTCCCAGTGCTTTTGGTGTTACATTATGTCCCAGTGCTTTTGGTGTTACAGTATGTCCCAGTGCTTTTGGTGTTACGTCCCAGTGTTTTTGGTGTTACAGTATGTCCCAGTGCTTTTGGTGTTACATTATGTACCAGTGCTTTTGGTGTTACGTCCCAGTGTTTTTGGTGTTACAGTATGTCCCAGTGCTTTTGACGTTACGTCCCAGTGTTTTTGGTGTTACAGTATGTCCCAGTGCTTTTGGTGTTACAGTATGTCCCAGTGCTTTTGGTGTTACAGTATGTCCCAGTGCTTTTGGTGTTACAGTATGTCCCAGTGCTTTTGGTGTTACAGTATGTACCAGTGCTTTTGGTGTTACAGTATGTCCCAGTGCTTTTGGTGTTACAGTATGTCCCAGTGCTTTTGGTGTTACAGTATGTCCCAGTGCTTTTGGGGTTACAGTATGTCCCAGTGCTTTTGGTGTTACAGTATGTCCCAGTGCTTTTGGTGTTACAGTATGTCCCAGTGCTTTTGGCGTTACGTACCAGTGCTTTTGGTGTTACAGTATGTCCCAGTGCTTTTGGTGTTACAGTATGTCCCAGTGCTTTTGGTGTTACAGTATGTCCCAGTGCTTTTGGTGTTACAGTATGTCCCAGTGCTTTTGGTGTTACAGTATGTCCCAGTGCTTTTGGTGTTACAGTATGTCCCAGTGCTTTTGGTGTTACAGTATGTACCAGTGCTTTTGGTGTTATGGTACGTCCCAGTGCTTTTGGTGTTACAGTATGTCCCAGTGCCTACATCGGTGCTGGCAATCGCAGTTGCTCTTCGAAGTACCGCCCTCCTCCTCGCTGTAACTCTATGGTTTGCCTTGCCATTGCCGGGTCCCATTTTGAATAATAACCCGCGGTCTTATCCTCTCCACTGCCCACCTTCTCTCCATTTCATTGCAAATATACCCCCCACCCCCACCCCCACCCTGCTGCCCATTGTTTTTGAATAAACTTTCTAGTCATCGAGACAGAAAACATTGACAGGGCAAAACGGCAGATACAAGCTTTCCACGAATGCATCAAACTCAAAAAAGCAAAAACAGAGACATGAGGTCTCTACCTCACTTGCAGCCTGTCTTTCTGCAGGCTTGTATTAGAGATTGAGCATCTGGAATGCTGCTGATTGCTGCTGATGCCAGGAGTACATATGCTGTGTGATGCCTGCTGTGGAAACGCACAGTCTGCACTGTGCATGCAGGATGTGTGGGTCTCCCAGTGTCTTTCAGTGTTCACTGTGCTGATTGCACCTACATTTGCAAAATTTCCGGGGAAATGGTCAATAAAAGTTCCCCACAATATTGCGTTGTAAGACCCCCCAAAATGAGAAGCTGCAGTGAAAACTTCAGTGAGGATTATTTTTAAAAACTGCTGCAGGACAGGAAGAGAGAAAATATAATTTAAAAGCCGGGTCTGACCGCCTTGCGTTCTACAGGCTGAGAAACAGCCAATAAGCAGCCTGGCTGAGCAGATGCTATACCTGCACCACGGTTCTCTCTACAGGCTGAGAAACAGCCAATCAGCAGCCTAGGTGAGCAGATGCTAAACCCACACCAGAGGCTGAGAAACAGCCAATCAGCAGCCTAGGTGAGCAGATGCTAAACCCACACCAGAGGCTGAGAAACAGCCAATCAGCAGCCTAGGTGAGCAGATGCTAAACCCACACCAGAGGCTGAGAAACAGCCAATCAGCAGCCTGGCTGAGCAGATGATATGCCCACACCGTGGTTCTCAGGTCTGCAGCTACCACAGCTGAGCAGAGACGCATTACAGTACATCCCTGCCAGTCAGCAGGTGTTCTTACCCACAGCAACTTTTACAGCTTTTGACACTGTACCCATTACACAGCTGGATTTTTACTGAAGCAATGCAGGTTAAGCACTTTGCTTAAGGGTACAGCAGCAGTGTCCTACCCGGGAATTGATTTAGCGAACTTTGGGTTATAAGCCAAGCCAGCCACGTTTCCCAAACCATTTACACTGACACCACATTCCCAGGGTCCCAACTGCTATCCTAGATGGAAGCAAAATGTCTGTCTTTCTGTTGCAGTAGTGCTCAGAAAAGTCTGAGCAGAGTGTTTTGGTGTAAAATAATGTGTACTTGTAAACAAGCCAATGTAAAGAGGAATTTTCTGCCTGAAATGAGGTCTCAGTGTCTCTTGGGTCGGTGGTCTCTGAAAAATGAATCAGTAAACGCTTCTGCTTTCAGCATTATTGAGCAGTTTTCCTGGCAGGGTCAGCACAGCTGAAGCGTTCACTGAGGGGTTACGCGCCCGCGGCTTCATAAACATCGGCCAGGCAGTCGAACGCACAGACGCGCTGAGGAACATCCACAGTAGCTCTGCGCCGCTGCTGCTTCAGAGCAGGCAGTGCTTTAGGCTTTTTCTGTGAACCGATTTTCTTGCGCCGTCGCCATGGTGCAAATCCATCCATTATTTATACCAGCTTATCCTGAGCAGGGTCGCGGGGGGTGCTGGAGCCTATCCCAGAATGCATTGGGCGAGAGGCAGGAATACACCCTGGACAGGCCGCCAATCTGTCGCAGGGCGCACACACACGGTCGGATTCGAACCGCCGACGTCGTGGCTCGCATGGAGCATGTGGTTAGCGCGCTACGGGCTGCGCCACTAGAGGCACCCCGAGCGGTGCTTCTAATCACACGCCAGCTCACACAGACGTGAGTCAGAGGAAGGCGCTTCACCTGCATCTAAAGAGGCAGACTTGTGGGCTCCTGATCGACCGGCGCGGGTTGATTGGTGCACGGTCTATGAGACGTGGTCATCCTGGCCAATCAGCCGAGACCTCCCCATCCGTGGGCTGAATCAGAGCTTAACTGGCTGAGCGACCCAACAGCTCCCACAGTGGAAGATACTCACACGCTGTAGGGACTGATGAGCCCTGCAAGGAATTACGTCCAATATAGTAGCTGCGCAGCGACACTCGATTCCGTGTCCAGCCTGTTTGGCCGGCAATACAGGGACTGCCAGTGAAATACACGACACCGACTGATCTGCTCTTGGGAGGAGTAGAGGGCAGTCGCTAGATGAGATGACACATTAAAACTACTAATAATCTCCATCGGCATTCGCAGAAATGCAGCAAATCCAAGGGGAACTACAGTGCCTGCAGTGTAGCTTCAATGACATGAAAATGCATTCACATATTAAATGAGCTGTGGGCACAGGACGTTTCAAAACCACCACTCTGTAGGGATGACCAGTATCTTACATGTATTTGAAATGTCAGTGTATTTGTATTTGATTGAGATGTCAGTGTATTTGTATTTGATTGAAATGTCAGTGTATTTGCATTTGATTAAAATGAAAGTGTATTTGAATTGTATTTTCATGTATGTATTTCATATGAAATGCAGGTTACTTGCTTGTATTTTCAGTGGTTTTTAGTACCTGCAAGGCAACGCACACCTGAAGCTCATGAGTTTACTTGGAAAGTATTTTGTATATTTTAGTGTAAATTTGCCAGTAATTTGGTCTGTGCCATTCAGCCCAAGTCCATCCTCTCTAACAGGCCAGACCCTGAACCCCCTGCCCGCCATGCTCTGCCCCCCCTAACCCCCTCAGACCCCCCCCCCCCCCTTGCACCCCCACCCCCCGGCATCTGGACTACAGCTGGTCCCTCAGAGCCACGCCCCTAGCCCCGCCCTCCTCCCTCGGCAATAGGATGCCCAGCAGGAAGTTTCCTTCACCCAGCACAGCTGCCTCCAAATCAGCACCATTTTAAATGCTTTATTTTCTACAAAACTGGACTGTTGTCATATTTTATGTCTGTCACTGTCTGTAACTATGTGTGTCGATATTTTGGGCCACATTATTCTCTTCAAAAAGAGAATTTTAATCTCAGTGAGACTAATCTGGTAAAATATATAAATGAAGTAAATTGTTATCAAAACTGCCCTGTAACAGTATTCTTTTCTTTGTAGAATGTTCAGCACGACAAACAAATTAGTGAATATTCCCTTGCTAATTTACAAGTTAGCAGCGAATTTGGGATTATGCGCAGATTGCAGTGATTGTCTCTGAGGTACAATAAATAGCAAACTGCTCACAGTCTCTGGTTTAATCCACGTTGCGGCATTCGATAAGACAGCATCTTAATAAATGGAAATGCTCTAAAATCTTACTCCTGTTAATAGTTCAAAACGAACCTTGCAGAGTTGTGGAACAGTAAGGATCCTTCCCTCCCCTCTTACAATGCACAAAGGTGACAACTGCACGGGTCAGCATTTTTATAAATAAACAGTGTTAAGCCATGGTCATCGCATCAAAAGCGCAAAGTTCCTCATTTTTCACTCGTGCTGCCCCTGCAGTCTGGCTCCTCAGCCCTGCCTGGAGGAGAGGAGGCCTGGCGAGAGCCCGTTGCTCTGAGGTCAGCCAGTCAGTGTGGAATGCTGTTTCTGTCACAGCCAATCACGGCCAACTTCGTTAGGAATGCTTTATCCTTTCAAATAAGGCTGACAAAGCACGAGATTACACCTGAATGAAGGCAAAAAATAAAATCCCGTGTGCGGTAGGGGGGCACGTTACGGCACTTTTGTATTTAATTTGCCGTGAAAAAACCGTCGGTCTGATGGGATTGTCTGCTTCTGATGAATAAGCTGAAGAGGGAGAGGGAGGGCAGAGAGATGTGGACTCCTGAGGGTTCTGTGCACTTTCCCTCGCTGGTGCGCAGCCGAGCGCCACGGCGGTCATGTGACGGGGCCGGCGTCCGGCCTCGGGGCCGAGGGAACGGAACGCTCAGGTCCCAGAGATAAACTGACCCACGAGGCGGTGGACACTGACACCTGGTGGCCACAGCAAGTACTGCACGTCTTGTTTTCATTCTACATCATTTTGAAAAAGCCCCCTCAGGGTTTTTTTGTAATTCAGCTGCCACTGAAAATTAAATTTACTGCGCAGTCAAATGGGTAATTAGATTCCGTAGGATTTGAGGCATAAACACTGTATAATTACAGGGAGCTTTCTTTCAAGCACATCTCGTCAGGCTCAGTTAGCACAATTGAATAAATGATTGGTTGACCTGGAATGCTAGAACACAGCCCTTTCCAAAAAGTCTTTTTTTAAAAATGAAAACAGACTGCAGAAAATAGCAGAAACATAGAAAAAAGATAGATAGAGAATATAATGTTCTGACGTATTTCTATATGTATGTTTTGGAAATATTTGTTATTATTATTACAGGCATTTGGCAGACGCTCTTATCCAGAGCAACTTACATTGTATCCAATGATACAGTTGGATATATACAGGAGCAATGCAGGTTAGGTACCTTGCTCAAGGGTACAACGGCAGTGTCCTACCAGGGAATCAAACCTGCGACCTTTAGGTTACAAGAGCAACTCCTGAGCCATTATACTAAACTGCCACCAAAGTGTAGTATTTGCAAGTGTATGTCATGCCAGTAAAGCATTTTGAATTTGAGTAACAGAGAAAGAGAGAGTGTGAGAGAGATAGAGAGAGACAGTGTGCGTGCATGTGCAAGAGCAAAAATGGGCAGTCTATTTACATGCTCCTTTTCTTCTGAACCAGCTGTAAAATAGGGCCTATTCATGAGTAAGAAACAGTGAAGCATGGAGAGTGAGAGAGACTAGGAGACAGAGAGAGAAACTGAAAGAGGGAGAGTGTACAGTAAGTGTGTGACAGAGAGAGACAGAGAGCAAGAGAAAGTGCGAGTGGGTGACAGCGAGAGAGAGAGAGAGAGAGAGAAACAGAGAGAGAAAACTGAGTTTCACATAATTTACACATGACATTACACCAGTTAACAAACACAAATACCACGCACACACACACAAAGTTGTATTGTGTTTATATGTTTATTGTTTGTTGTACCCATGCTTTGGCAATACGCATATATATATATATATATATATATATATATATATATATATATATATATATATACGTCATGCCAATAAAGCCTATTTGAATTGAACTGAATTGAGAGAGTTAGAGAGAGAGAGAGAGAGAGAGAGAGAAAGCATGAGTGTGTGACAGAGACAGACAGAGAGAGAGACAGAGAGGGAAGGAGAGAGAGAGAGAGAGAGAAAGAGAGAGAGAGAAAGCATGAGTGTGTGACAGAGACAGACAGAGAGAGAGACAGAGAGGGAAGGAGAGAGAGCGAGAGGGAAAGAGAGAAGCAGGAAGTCCGGGCCTGTGTGTCAGTGTGTCAGCCTCTTGCACCACAGAGTAACTCTGCTCTGTGGCTTCCTCCTGTCCCTCTGCTGACCTGCTGACCTGCTGAACAGGTGTGAGCACAGCTGGAGCGCCCCCAAAACCGCCCGCCCCGCTCACTTCCCCCGGCCCTCCTCCTCCTCCTCACGCCGGCCCCGCCCCTCCCCCTCGCTGGCTCCGCCCTCTTCCTGGCACAGGGCGCGGCGCAGAGCGGCGTTTGACGGGGTCAGACTCGGGGAGCGTCGAAGCCGGAGCCTCACCATGTCCAGGTCCACCGCCTACCAGCAGAAGCTGGCCGAGAAGCTGACCATCCTGAACGAGCGGGGCGCGGGGGTCCTGCTGCGCATGAGCTACATCAAGAAGGTGAGCGATTGGCCGGCCCCGTCGCTCGGGGCGACGGCCAGCTCGGTCTTCCTCCGGCGAGGGGAAATCGGAGCGACCGGAGGGGGGCTCTGAGGGGACAGATAAGCTCTTATCTCCGTACCGCGTACGCTCAGGGCCAGGGGGTCCAGCACCGCTGTTAAGGGGGGGGGCAGCACCGCTGTGGAGATCACACTCGGGTGCTCAGTTCTGGGGGTTCTGCTGGCGTTAAAGCTGTGGCGTAACCGAGGGAAACAGACTGGGGCCTCAGTTCCTCAGCAGGCAACCCCCAGCGCTGTCCGACAGAGCTCAGATGCACGATCACGTTAAAGCTGTTCTTCTCCGTTAAACAAGATGCCCTCCTGGTCTTACTAGGCGCTGAGAAGCATCTTTTCACGCCAGCTTGTGTGAAGCTTCAGCGGAATGTCTGCAGAAGACGTGTCCTTGTTTTGCAAACCTGGCTCAGACGCTGTGTTTCGACACCCCGCAGACCCACGGCGCGTCACGGCCATTTCGACATGTAGATCCCTCACAGGCGGCGGGCGACTGGGAGAGAAACATCCGTTTTCAGCAACGTGCAGAAGGAAGCGTTCGCTCCCAGAGTTCACTCTCAGAGAATAGAAGACGAGGGCTTTAGCGTTTAGCGACAGCAGTGGCGTTTCTGGTGTTGTAGAGGGTTCCTCGCCTCCTTCCTTAGCTCTGCTCTTAGCGCATCGAAAGAGGAAGTTCACACAGGAAGTGGGCCAGAGCCCAGTGTTTCAAACACCTCAGACAGCAGAGCGAGCTAACAGCAGTTAGCCCAAAACTGCGCAGCAAAGCACGAAACACTCGCGTCCCCCTATCAAAATAAAGCCCTAAATTCTTGTTTAATTCAGTCTGGACAAGCTAACGGATGCACAGCCCAAAACTGTGCAGAAAAGCGCAAAACACTCGCACCCCCTTATTAAAATAAAGCCCTAAACTCCCGTGTAATCCGGTCTCACCTCATGTGTCAAAACTGTTTGAAACGGTACGCATAAAATAGCTATATCCGCTTGTCATTGTGATGAAATAGGAATTTATCAAGTCATTTTCCTTTTTTTAGAAAGCATGACATCATTGATGTGGGTGTGTCTGAACAGAAAGCAGGAAGTTATTATGCACAGTCCAGCCGTTCTTATTATTACCATTTCCATAAATACAAAATCTGCGAGTGTCAGATGCCACCTGAGACAAATGCCAACCAAAAATGTTTGATCTCAGACGCATACGTTTCTCATACATATCAAAGCTGGAACTTTTTTTGGAAAATAGCAATATTAGGCCGGGCTGTTAAATTGACAAAGTTGCTACCACATTTCTTGGACACATACTGTACAGCAGATGGATATTTAACCTAGAGTTAAATCTCACAGGTATGGTGTAAAGGCACAAACTCAGCCATGCTACCGCAAATGTTCCTGTCATCCTGTCCAGCAACATCTAATGACAAATTCTCCACTTAAGAGCTCACACAAGATGGAGACCTCTTCTCAAAAACGTATAGTCTATAAGACTCTAAATCCCATGGTGCATCGCATCACCATCAATCTATTGCTGCACCTGTTTGTGCTGAAAATGATTTGATACAGCAGAACAATACAGTATACTGTAGGTGTACAGTACAAAAATCAAAGCTATTTTGCTTGAATTAAATGGTAAATGAACTGCATTTATATAGCGCTTTACAATTGATGCCTCTCTTTCACCAGAGAAATTAAGGGTTAGGTGTCTTGCTCAGGGACACTTCGACACGCCCAGGGCAGGGGATCGATCCGGCAACCCTCTGACTGCCAGACAAGCGCTCTTACCTCCTGAGCTATGTCGTAAACAGACAAAGGTTACAAATGAAGAAAATCAAAGGCATAAAAACAGACACAGAACAAAGAGAAAGATATACCTCAGACAGGGCCAGCTATACTGATATGAATTTTAAAAGATAAAATAAATTAACAGGTTTTGACTAGTTATTTTGTCAATGGAATAGATGAATATATCCTGAAATCTGTTGAGGAATTGCGTGTGGAAAGGTTTCTGTTTTAAAAATGTAATTTGACTGAGATGAAGCTCTTTCCCCAGTGTGCACAGACCCTAAACTCCGCCCCTCTTTTCTCCTTCCCAGGTGTGCACAGACCCCAAATTCCGCCCCTCCTTTCTGGCGGAAAAGGCCATGGAACCGGCCATCAAACACATCAACAAGAAGTTCCCTAACATTGACTTCAGGAGCAGCAGTGTGAGTTCCCCGCTTAGGTTCCCCAGCGCCTTTCTAGAACCTTCCGCCATCCAGCTGCGCGGCATGCCTCTTCCCAGAATGCATGCTTACGCCCTGCCAACACGCCACCCAGCTAAATACGCGTCACAAAATACACCTCCCACATAAATATATCTATAAAGCTCAATGAAAAATGGCGGAGGCATTGGTAGCTTTGCAGGCGGCACTGAGGTCTGCAGTTTTATTTTAAGTTGTTTTCAATGTTCATGTCATTGATTTCCGCTGTCAGGCACTTCCTGCTTTGGACCTTTTTTAGTCTACTGCACTTCCTGCAAATTTGTCTTTACTTTTTCATCAAGAAAGTTCTTTCACGGTGGTTATGTCACAGCATCTGCCCTGAAATAACTTTCGGTCAGAAAAGTGAAGTTACTTGAATTGGAATTGAATTTGAATGTATGATTTGTGCAGTAAAAATAGGGGAATAACCTGTATCACATATAAAATGCATTTGAAACTCATATTTAAAGCACGTTTGAAAGGCTGCCCCTCCCTGCTCTGATTTCCTGTGGTCTCCACCTGCAGAATCACCTGAACAACATCCAGAAGCAGAAGTCAGAGGTGCTGAGTGGTCTGAGCACCTTCTACCACTCCTTCCTGGATGTGATGGAGTTCAGGGTAAGAGAGCTGCCTCGGTCAGAACAACTTCAGCTCTACAGAAGCTGGTGGGGAGGCATGGGGGGGTGGGGGTGGGTTTGGGCATGGCTGGGGGGGGGGGGGGGGGGCGTGCTGTGACATTACGGAGCTTCTTCAGCATCGAGGCTCACCAGTGATTTAGGAGCAGTGACTGCGGTGTGCTGACTTTTTACTCTCTCTCACTCCTGCCCCTGTGTGAGCTGTTGGATGGGCGTGTTTTATGGGTGGGGGTGGGGGTAGCACTCAACACAGTCACAGTGTAGCCCCCACCGGGGTGGTACACAGTAGCCATTTTGCACCAGAACGCTCAGCTCAGGTCAGCTGAGGTGAGGTGGGTGAGGTGGGTGGGGGTGGGGGGGTTGGGGGGTTGGGGGAGGGTTATTACTAGGGTAGTTAGAATGAAGTGGATGATGAGGTAGACAGGCTTGTTATTCTGCAAGCGTGAACCCCGTCCGTTGTCCCCCCTTCTGCCTGATAAGTTTCATGAGATCTTTAACAACCATGATTAGCCAGCACCGCGGCTTAACGTCTCATCTGGATGAACCACGCCTCCTGCGGCACAGTGTCCCCATCGCCGGGGCCTCGTGCTTTACTGCGGCTGGGACGCGGGTACCACCGTCGGAGCTCTAATCGAGCGGGGACGCCTGCTCGGCTTCAGCCGGGAGCGGAATCCGCGGCGCTACGGCGGGATTAGCCCGCTCCGGCAGGGCGGGGCTTTAGTACAGACAGGCTCCCAGAACACTGGGATAACAGGGCAGTGACTGCAGGAGCAGTGTAATCCCCCTCAAGCCCACGTTAATAAAGAGCCCTGGCTGTGAAGCAGCTCTAGACTCTCAGATCAGAGCACTATGACACAGCAGGAGGGCAATATGATGAGACACAACACGAGTGCCATCTTTTGTCTCTTCAGTAATTTGCAGCCTGGGCTAGACCGCACGGTACACTGAAGGTCAGGGTCAGTACAGAACAGCACAGATCTCTTCAACAGCTCCCTTTCACGGTTTACTCGCCTTGGGCTGAAGCTATTGATTAAAATCCCCTTCAGGTTCAATGGTATTTCCATTTCTTTCTTCTATAAAGCTGAAACTGATCCTCCATTGATCCTCTTTCTCAATCTTCCCCCAGGACCACGTGTACGAGCTTCTCAACACCATCGACGCCTGCCAGTGCTTCTTCAATATAGTGAGTACGGAAAACTGCCCCCCCCCTTACAGGGGAATCTAAAATGTGGTACAACTTCATTTCAAATACTTTAACCAACATTTTCACACACCAGTCAAATTCCCGAAGGTTACTAACACGTATTCTCACGGATGGTCAGGAAAAAATGGTCCTTTCAGAGGAATGTTCATTTTTATTTTTCATTTTTAATTATTGGCTGCAACAGTACAACATCACAGAATGAATATACATTTGAAATGTTGTGTATAGGTCTATAGGTCACGCCAATAGGTCACTTCTTACCTCTTCAGATGGAATGCTGGGATTTTGGGGAGGGTCATTTGGATGAACACAATCTTCTCTGGCAGAAGACAGTCACAATAAAGAGATTATACAGAATGTGGCTGTCCAATCACAGACCCCTCATAGATGGTTGTGCAGAGTGTCCGTTAGGAAACTGGGCTGTCCAATCAGAGACCCCTTATAAACCTTACAGCTATGGTGGCCATGTAGAGTGCTAGTTAGGAAACTGGGCTGTCCAATCACAGACCCCTCACAGACCTTACAGCTATGGTGGCCATGTAGAGTGTCAGTTAGGAAACTGGGCTGTAGAATCACAGACCCCTCATAGACCTTACAGCTATGGTGGCCATGTAGAGTGCTAGTTAGGAAACTGGGCTGTCCAATCACAGACCCCTCATAGATCTCACAGCTATGATGTCTGTGTAGAGTGTCAGTTAGGAAACTGGGATGTCCAATCACAGATGCCGCATAGATCTCACAGCTATGACGACCGTGTAGAGTGTCAGTTAGGAAACTGGGCTTGTAACTGACATTTCAGGGCCCATTCCCAGGTAGAGAACTGCAGTTGTGTCCTTGAGCAAGGTGCTTAACGTGAATAACTTTAGTACACTCACACACACACACACACACAGACACACACACACTGTATCCAGCTGTGTGAATGGACTGCATGTGAGGGAATAACAGATGTGTAAGTTGCTCTGGATAAGAGGGTCAAATGCCCAAATGGATAATGTAAATGGCCAGCTTTTAATTAGGAGCTCGCTTCTTTGGAAACAATCAGGGATCTACAAGCATGGGCCTCTGTATGGAGCCTGGATAAGAGTAAATGGTAAATGGACTGCATTTATATAGCACTTTTATCCAACGCTCTTTACAATTGATGCCTCTCATTCACCAGAGCAGTTAGGGGTTAGGTGTCTTGCTCAGGGACACTTCGACACGCCCAGGGCAGGGGATCGATCCGGCAACCCTCCGACTGCCAGACAAGCGCTCTTACCTCTTGAGCTATGTCGCCCCCATAGCGTGTCTGCTCAGTGATTGTAATGGAATGCAATGCAATGTAATGCACTGTAATGTAATGTAATGTGTTTGACCCAGTTTTGGCAACACTGCGAGCTGGATACTGAAATGCCAGTTCACTCTCTCTTTGACGTTGCAGACGGTGAACTTCGGCTTTACCAAGAGATACCTGGACCTGATCGTGACCTACACCTCAGTCATTGTGATGCTGTCCCGTATCGACGACAAGAAGGCTCTGGTGGGCATGTACAACTGCGCTCACGAGATGTCCAACGGCTCCAGGTAAAGGCGTATTCCTTCGGGACCACAGCAGATTTCCCCAGAGGGGGACAATAAGAACCCCCCCGTGCCACCTACAGTACCTGTGAATAATGTAGTCCTGTTAGCTCCACCACCAAAAAACACATTCTGACTGGTACTTTGACAGAAAAACGCAAAGACAATGACAGCTCATCTCTCTAAAGGCCCGCTTTTCAGAAATCACTGCTCATGATTGCACAGACCTGACCCTTGACCTTTGATGTAATTGACTGGAACACAAAGCGTTTCCCTTCCAGGAAATGAACTGAGGCAGCACACTGACATTTCATACACCGCCATTTCAAATAACCTGCCTCCTGACATCTCATTTAAAGGACTGATGTGTTGACATGCACACACGCACTCTCTCTCTCTCTCTCTCTCTCTCTCTCTCTCTCTCTCTCTCTCTCTCTGTATCTCTGTCTCACTTCAATTCAATTCAAAATGCTTTATCGGTATGACACATTTCAATATGTGTTGCCAAAGCTTTACTCAAAGGCATAACAAAGTATATAAACTACAGTGCAATGTCATGTATTGTAAACAACTAATCATAACAAATACACGCAAATACATAAACTAATAATTATTGTAGCATAAGCTGTGGCAGCTGTGGCAAGTAGCTACATAATTGCCTCTCTCTCTCTCGCATACACACACACACACACACACACACACACACACACAGTATCACATCTCTCTCGCCCACACACACACACAGTGTTTCACACATACGGTATCACACATACATTTGTGTGATATAATATAACGGCTTTAGGCTACTGATGCCAGCCAGCTAGCTAAAATACAATAATAGTTAACATATTGTTATGTATCGCAATGTAACGCATGTAATGTACCATAAGGTAATACACTGTAATATACATGCAGTGTAGCGTAATGTACTGTAATGCACTGTAATATACCATGCAGTGTAGCGTAATGTACTGTAATGCACTGTAATGTACCATGCAGTGTAAAGTGATGTACTGTAATGCACTGTAATGTACCATGCAGTGTAAAGTGATGTGCTGTAATACACTGTAATGTACTGTGACGTACTGTAGAGTTTCTCCTGTGTTGACCTGTGACCTCGTGCTGCTTCTGTAGTGACCCGGCCTACCCCCGGCTGGGGCAGATGCTGATGGAGTACGAGCAGCCCTGGAAGAAGCTGCTGGAGGAGTTTGGCCCTCACACCAAGGTAGGCTGAGCTTGGGGGGGGGAGGGGGGTCATATAGTCATATGAAACATGTTTAATTCTACAGTCATGTACAGTAAACCATGTTAAATTCTATGGGGAGTGCGGAGGGGAGTGCAGTCTCTGTCGAGTGGCCAGGCCTGAAGCCGGACCGGTGGGGGTCGAGCAGGTTATTCTGAGAGAAGAAAGCAGAGAGTTGGTTAGATGCAGCTCTTTCAAGCGTTTTGGATAAAAAAGGAAGGAGAGATACCGGGCGGTAGTTCTGGATGACGGAGGGGTCTAGTGTGGGCTTCTTCAGCAGCGGGGTGATGTGGGCCCTCTTGAATGTGTCTGCTTGTACGCGTGTATGCTATGTGTAAATTTGTGCATGAGGTGGTCACACATTGTCCCTCATGAGTATGGCAAGAGAACACAAATTGTACTGCTAATATGCAGCAACCTTTTTCTTCTCCTAATAGGTAGGGTAATCTATCGTCATTGGGTATATCATTGAATTGGGGACATTTCTGGATCATTTTTTGGTAGAATCTTTGGCAAATTTGGGAAAATTTGGTGAATTCCATCAGGAAGTGTTTTTCTGTTTCAATTTGGTTGCCTTTGCATTGTTGACACAATCTTTTTTCTTCTGGCAACATGATTTTCTGTGCCTGCCAATTTCTATAGCTAAGTGGTGCTCGCTGAGTCTGTACCTCCTCAAGGTAGTTCTCAGTTTTTTGTCAGTAACTGGGGTCAGGTAGTTCGCTACAGCATACTGTCTTTTTAGGGCCAAATAACATTTCATTTTACTTTGCGATTTTGTTTTAGTTTCCCAGTAAGTTATATAATTCTGTTTCAGCTGTGTTGCAATTTGGTTTATTCTAATTATGTTTGTAGTTTTGACCTGATCCTGAGCAGGTGAGGTGTATTTGGGGAACTAAGGCTCAGGACCAGCTGAGTGAGGGGATTGTTTGCTTTGCTCACCTCTTGGTATTGCAGGGCTTTGCATTGATGTGAGTGGGGGTCACTTTGTTTTAGGTGCTTCCAAAATTTGATTGATCTTTTTTGTGTTTTTATATCTCTCTCTCTGCCCAGTCGGTGACGGAGGCGCTGTTGTCACTGCAGCTGGTGTACTGACAGTCTCTCTCTCTGCAGCTGGTGTACTGACAGTCTCTCTCTCTGCAGCTGGTGTACTGACAGTCTCTTTCTCTGCAGTGTTGGTGTACTGACAGTCTCTCTCTCTCTGCAGTCGGTGACGGAGGCCTTGTTGTCGCTGCAGCTGGTGTACTGACAGTCTCTCTCTGCAGCTGGTGTACTGACAGTCTCTTTCTCTGCAGTGTTGGTGTACTGACAGTCTCTCTCTCTCTGCAGTCGGTGACGGAGGCCTTGTTGTCGCTGCAGCTGGTGTACTGACAGTCTCTCTCTCTGCAGCTGGTGTACTGACAGTCTCTCTCTCTGCAGATGGTGTACTGACAGTCTCTCTCTCTGCAGATGGTGTACTGACAGTCTCTTTCTCTGCAGTGTTGGTGTACTGACAGTCTCTCTCTCTCTCCGCAGTCGGTGACGGAGGCCTTGTTGTCGCTGCAGATGGTCTACCCGCGCAGGAACCTCCCGGCGGATCAGTGGCGCAGCGCCCAGATGCTGAGCCTCCTCAGCGCCCCGGCTGCCATGCTGAGCCCCGCCTGCTGTGACACCGTGCGTACCCCGCAACCACCCCCTCCCCCGCCCCGCCCTAAACCTGCCCCCCGCAACCACCCCCTCTCCCCCGCCCCACCCTAAACCTGCCCCCCGCAACCACCCCCCCCTCCCGCCCCGCCCTAAATCTGCCCCCCTCAACCACCCCCCCTCCCCCGCCCCGCCCTAAACCTGCCCCCGTCAACCACCCCCTCCCCCGCCCCGCTCTAAATCTGCCCCCCGTCAACCACCCCCTGCCCCGCCCCGCTCTAAATCTGCCCCCCGCAACCACCCCCTCCCCCGCCCCGCCCTAAACCTGCCCCCCGCAACCACCCCCTCCCCCGCCCCGCCCTAAACCTGCCCCCCGCAACCACCCCCTCTCCCGCTCCACCCTAAACCTGCCCCCCGCAACCACCCCCTCCCCCGCCCCACCCTAAACCTGCCCCCGCAACCACCCCCTCTCCCGCTCCACCCTAAACCTGCCCCCGCAACCACCCCCTCTCCCGCTCCACCCTAAACCTGCCCCCGTCAACCACCCCCTCCCGCGCCCCACCCTAAACCTGCCCCCGTCAACCACCCCCTCCCCCGCCCCACCATAAACCTGCCCCCGCAACCACCCCCTCTCCCGCTCCACCCTAAACCTGCCCCCGTCAACCACCCCCTCCCGCGCCCCACCCTAAACCTGCCCCCCGCAACCACCCCCTCTCCCGCTCCACCCTAAATCTGCCCCCCGTCAACCACCCCCTCTCCCGCTCCACCCTAAACCTGCCCCCGTCAACCACCCCCTCCCCCGCCCCACCCTAAACCTGCCCCCGCAACCACCCCCTCTCCCGCTCCACCCTAAACCTGCCCCCGTCAACCACCCCCTCCCGCGCCCCACCCTAAACCTGCCCCCCGCAACCACCCCCTCTCCCGCTCCACCCTAAATCTGCCCCCCGTCAACCACCCCCTCTCCCGCCCCGCCATAAACCTGCCCCCCGCAACCACCCCCTCTCCTGCCCTAAACCTGCCCCCCTCAACCACCCCCTCTCCCCCGCCCTGCCCTAAATCTGCCCCCCTCAACCACCCCCTCCCCCGCCCCGCCCTAAACCTGCCCCCCTCAACCACCCCCTCCCCCGCCCCACCCTAAACCTGCCCCCCTCAACCACCCCCTCTCCCGCCCCACCCTAAACCTGCCCCCCCTCAACCACCCCCTCTCCTGCCCTAAACCTGCCCCCCGCAACCACCCCCTCCCCCGCCCCACCCTAAACCTGCCCCCGTCAACCACCCCCTCCCCCGCCCCACCCTAAAACTGCCCCCGCAACCACCCCCTCTCCCGCTCCACCCTAAACCTGCCCCCGTCAACCACCCCCTCCCGCGCCCCACCCTAAACCTGCCCCCGTCAACCACCCCCTCCCCCGCCCCACCCTAAACCTGCCCCCGCAACCACCCCCTCTCCCGCTCCACCCTAAACCTGCCCCCGTCAACCACCCCCTCCCGCGCCCCACCCTAAACCTGCCCCCCGCAACCACCCCCTCTCCCGCTCCACCCTAAATCTGCCCCCCGTCAACCACCCCCTCTCCCGCCCCGCCCTAAACCTGCCCCCCGCAACCACCCCCTCTCCTGCCCTAAACCTGCCCCCCTCAACCACCCCCTCTCCCCCGCCCTGCCCTAAATCTGCCCCCCTCAACCACCCCCTCCCCCGCCCCGCCCTAAACCTACCCCCCTCAACCACCCCCTCCCCCGCCCCACCCTAAACCTGCCCCCCTCAACCACCCCCTCTCCCGCCCCACCCTAAACCTGCCCCCCCTCAACCACCCCCTCTCCTGCCCTAAACCTGCCCCCCGCAACCACCCCCTCTCCCGCCCCGCCCTAAACCTGCCCCCCGCAACCACCCCCTCCCCCGCCCCACCCTAAACCTGCCCCCGTCAACCACCCCCTCCCCCGCCCCACCCTAAACCTGCCCCCCCTCAACCACCCCCTCCCCCGCCCCGCCCTAAATCTGCCCCCCTCAACCACCCCCTCTCCCGCCCCGCCCTAAGCCTGCCCCCCCTCAACCACCCCCTCCCCCTCTCCTACCCTAAACCTGCCCCCGTCAACCACCCCCTCTCCCGCCCCGCCCTAAACCTGCCCCCGCACAACCACCCCCTCTCCCGCCCCGCCCTAAACCTGCCCCCCTCAACCACCCCCTCTCCCGCCCCGCCCTAAACCTGCCCCCGCAACCACCCCCTCTCCCGCCCCACCCTAAACCTGCCCTCCCTCAACCACCCCCTCTCCCGCCCCACCCTAAACCTGCCCCCCCTCAACCACCCCCTCCACCCGCCCCACCGTAAACCTGCCCCCCGCAGCCACCCCCTCTCCCGCCCCACCCTAAACCTGCCCCCGCAACCACCCCCTCCCCCGCCCCGCCCTAAATCTGCCCCCGTCAACCACCCCCTCCTCCGCCCCGCCCTAAACCTTCCCCCCTCAACCACCCCCTGTAACCCATCCTGAGACGACCCTGCTTGTTGTAATTAATGAATTGGGGGGGGGGGGGGGTCATATCGTAAAGCAGCGGTATTCTCAGATCAGGTCCTGAAGCCATTCCTGAGCTCCATGGCGCTCCCCTCCATGATGTGCCTTTAGAGCAGCCTGACATGCCCCGTCTGTGTCTCCCCCCCCCACCCCCCCCCACAGATGCCATGTGAGTACCTCGCCATGGAGGTCATGGAGCGCTGGATCATCAGTGAGTATAAACCCCCTCACCCCCCTGTGCACAACACCAGCACAGGCTGGAACCCTGCTCTGCTTTTCCTATTTCAGCCATTCTGAGCAGCTGGTTTGAAGAAGTCTGGAGCATTTATAGTTGGTCTAAAGCAGTCGTTGGCCGTTTGAAGCAGTCTGAAGCAGTTTGAAGCAATTCGAAGCAGTCTGAGGCAGTTTGAAGTGGTATGAAGCAGCTGGAGGAGGCGTGACGCAGTCTGAGACAGTTTGAAGCAGTTGGAGGCTGTCTGAAGCAGTGTGAGTCAGTTTGAAGCAATTTGAGGCCATCTGAAGCAGTTGGAGGCTGTTTGAAGCAGTGTGAGTCAGTTTGAAGCAATTTGAGGCCATCTGAAGCAGTTGGAGGCTGTTTGAAACAGTTAGAAACGTGTGAATGCAAATTGCATCGGCCTGAATTTAGTTTTTGGGTTAAAATAAATGCATTGAATAGATAAGATAGCATGTATATTTGTACATTTGATATGTATATTTGAGTGCCAAAGATGGTGCATGAAAGCATTACATTAAACAATGGGTGACAGCACTGACATTACAAATAAAGAAAAAACTGTCATGTAATTGAAATGCACACTCAAAATTATGTATTTCATATCTAAAATTGGTTTCTCACATCTTTTCAGCATGGTTCATATCTCTCTGCCTCCTGCTAAGCAGTGTACACATCTGCCATTTTGATTGTAGTTTTACAGATGTGTTTTGTAGTTTATAGCGTTTCTCTCCCCCACACAGTCGGGTTCCTGCTGTGCCACAGCAGCCTGAACTCAAACCCGGCCTCTCAGGAGCTGTGGAAGATGGGTCTACGCAGCGGTCTGTACATCACGCTGATCCGGGACGAGCTGCTCAACATACACAAGGTCACCGAGGACTGCTTCGACAGTCTCAAAGGGTGCGTCTGTCCGTTCGTCCGCCCGTCCGCAGTCCTTACCGGGGACCCAGTCATCCCGGCAGTCAGCGCTACGCTAGCCACCCAGCTAGTCACATGATCTCGCGGCACTATGATTGTGACCAGGGTTACGCTCTGATGTGAGGTCTGCTCTACTTCCACACATGTGTTTTGCTAATAGCCAGCAGTGGGCAACCCAGGTTCTGATGAATGGTGACCTCTTTTGATCTGCCATTTCACGTCCGCTCAAATATTGACCTCTGACACTACACTGGCTAAAAATGGGTAGATCCTATTAGTTCACAGGGCACTAGTCTTACACACTGTAACTTCCCATCCTAAAGAACGTTTGAGGAGTAGGAACTGGTGCTGCAGCC
This sequence comes from Anguilla pacifica, assembly GCA_039654925.1. NCBI lineage: Eukaryota > Metazoa > Chordata > Actinopteri > Anguilliformes > Anguillidae > Anguilla > Anguilla pacifica. Next base: position 7,708,114 of record CM077296.1, read on the forward strand.
ATGTGTGCATGGAGAGAATCTCTATGATGTGCTGGGGATATGACAGTGGCTGAAACAAACAGAGGGACCTACAGCTCTGGAGGAAGCGTGTCATCAGTCTTCAGGGACAGAGTGAAGTGCAGAATCTCAGATTGGGATTAATGCAGTGCTGCTGTCACTGGGACCACTGTAGATAATCTGGTCCTCACACTGAAAGCAGAATCTCAGATATGGATTAATGCAGTGCTGCTGTCACTGTGACTGCTGTAGATAATCTGGTCCTCACACCGAATGCAGAATAACTCATCTGTGGAGTGGAACAGCCAATTTTGGAAGTAGAAAAACAAACATGGTGCCGTAGAGATGAGTTTTCCTTGTCTTGGCTTTGAACAACTAAATGTAATGGAAATGTAGGATGCCGAGAGTCAGAGGAAAGTGGTGTTGTGCTGTTCACAGACGGCACAGAAGGGTTTGCTTTTTAAGCAGACCGCATCTTTGCTCTTAGCTCTCGCAGACACTCACCTGTGTTGTGCGTGTGTGAGGGGCCTCTGTGCTCTGCCCGTCCTCCCTCGTTACCCCCACAGAGCGGCTGTGTTCTCCCAACAGGTACAACAAGCGAATAGCGGACATCAAAGAGAGCAGGGAGCACGCCATCGCAAACTGGTGGGTGCGCAGGATGATGTGAAATATCTATGCAAATCAAATTCAAATCCTTCACGTAGGCAAAAAAAAGTTACATTAACATTTCTGCACTGTCAACGAAGTTAAATTAACATTTCTGCACTGTCAACGAAGTTAAATTAACATTTCTGCACTGTCAACGATGGTGATTTCAATGACTAAATCTGGCCTCTCAAAACTGTACTCCCATTTCCGTGTGTGTGTGTGTGTGTGTGTGTGTGTGTGTGTGTATATGTGCATGTGTGTGCGTGCATGCGTGTGTGTGTCTGTGTGTGTGCATATGTGTGTGTGTGTGTGTGCGTGTGTATATGTCTGTGTGTGTGTGTGTGTGTGTGGACTGAAGTGGAGCTTTGCACAGAGAGAGAAGACTCTACCTGCGGGGGGCGCTGAAAGAGCTGTCCAAAGTGCTGGAGGATGAACCGGGCCTGCTGGGGCCCAAGGTGTGTGTTATTCAATGTGTGTTCCAATTTACCATTCCCCCCTCCACTATTCACCCTCCCACCATTCACTGTTACAGCATTCACCCTTTCACCATTTACCCTCCCACCATTCTCCCTCCCACCATACACCCTTACACCATTCAACCTCCCATCATTCACCCTTACACCATTCACCCTCCCACAATTCACCATCTCACCATTCACCCTTTCACCATACACCCTTACACCATCCACCCTCCCACAATTCACCCTTTCACCATTTACCATTCTACCATTCATCCTCTCACCGTTCACCCTCCCATCATTCACCTTTTCACATCACCAGCAGGAAATTTCTCATTCCCTGTCCATACATAGTAAAATGTCCAGCGTTTATTCTACGCTAACAATAGGGACTGTATATACTAATTTATTTAACACTGAACATTTTACTGACTGCTTTGTCACCCATATACATAAATGAAAGACATGTCATTAACAGTACAAGGGAAACTAATGAGATTAATACTAATAATTAGCTTCTGCTCTGTTGAAATGTCCTTACCATTCTCTCTCACTCACCCCCCACCCATCTCTCCCTCCCTACTGCTCTCTTTCTCCCCTTCTCTCTCTTTCTCTCTCTCTCTCAGGCCTTGTTTGTCTTCATGGCTCTGTCCTTCTCCCGTGACGAGGTGGTCTGGCTGCTGCGACACTCTGAAAATGTCCCGAAGACCAAGACCCCAGAAGACTATGTGGACTCGTGAGTTACACACGGTCATGCGTACATGTTCCCCTTTACGTTTACATCTCAAATGGTCACTTCCAGTATGTGGTGCTGTGCTGTGCTGCAAGTGGTGTTGGGCTGTGCTAACTCAGTATGTGGTGCTGGGCTGTGCTAACTCAGTATGTGGTGCTGGGCTGTGCTGTAAGTGGAGTTGGGCTGTGCTGACTCAGTATGTGGTGTTGGGTTGTGCTGTAAGTGGAGTTGGGCTGTGCTGACTCAGTATGTGGTGTTGGGTTGTGCTGTAAGTGGAGTTGGGCTGTGCTGACTCAGTATGTGGTGCTGGGCTGTGCTGTAAGTGGAGTTGGACTGTGCTGACTCAGTATGTGGTGCTGGGTTGTGCTGTAAGTGGTGCTGGGCTGTGCTAACACAGTATGTGGTGCTGGTCTGTGCTGTAAGTGGAGTTGGACTGTGCTGACTCAGTATGTGGTGCTGGGTTGTGCTGTAAGTGGTGCTGGGCTGTGCTGTAAGTGGAGTTGGACTGTGCTGACTCAGTATGTGGTGTTGGGCTGTGCTGTAAGTGGAGTTGGGCTGTGCTGACTCAGTATGTGGTGTTGGGTTGTGCTGTAAGTGGAGTTGGGCTGTGCTGACTCAGTATGTGGTGCTGGGCTGTGCTGTAAGTGGAGGTGGGCTGTGCTGACTCAGTATGTGGTGTTGGGTTGTGCTGTATGTGGTGCTGGTCTGTGCTGTAAGTGGTGTTGGGTTGTGCTGACTCTGTATGTGGTGTTGGGTTGTGCTGCTGCAGGCAGATTGCGGAGCTGCTATTCTACATGGAGAAGCTGAGGGACCTGATTTCGAAGCACAGCCGAGTGGTACAGCGCTACCATGTGCAGTACCTGGCACAGTTTGATGCTCTGGCACTCAACGACACAATACAGGTACTGCCCCCTACCCCTCTATCACTAAACCACTCAATACAGGTACTGCCCCCTGCCCCTCTATCACTGAACCACTCAATACAGGTACTGCTCCTCTATCACTGAACCACTCAATACAGGTACTGCCCCCTGCCCCTCTATCACTGAACCACTCAATACAGGTACTGCTCCTCTATCACTGAACCACTCAATACAGGTACTGCCCCCTGCCCCTCTATCACTGAACCACTCAATACAGGTACTGCCCCTCTACCACTGAACCACTCAATACAGGTACTGCCCCCCTGCCCCTCTACCACTGAACCACTCAATACAGGTACTGCCCCCTGCCACTCTTCAACTGAACCACTCAATACAGGTACTGCCCCCTGCCCCTCTACAACTGAACCACTCAATACAGGTACTGCCCCTCTACCACTGAACCACTCAATACAGGTACTGCCCCCTGCCCCTCTACAACTGAACCACTCAATACAGGTACTGCCCCTCTACCACTGAACCACTCAATACAGGTACTGCCCCTCTACCACTGAACCACTCAATACAGGTACTGCCCCTCTATCACTGAACCACTAAAGACAGCCCATTCAATAAAGGCTCTGTATCTGTTTTTTTCACCTGAAGACCTGAAATCTTTGGTGTCACACTTCTTATGGTTTTTTGTGTTTCTGAGGCGTTTTTTCCCTGAAGGATTTTGTGTAATGCAACCCACCAGTGCTCTACTCCAGGCACTTTGATCACTGAGGAGGAAAATCATTTTACTATTTTATTATTGCAGCTATTATTCAAAAGTATCACGTCCGCAGTGTCAGAGCCCCAACCCCGCAACCACTGATGCAATAATACGTAATAGCTGTGAATATTTTTAAAAGGAACCGACTTGACTTGTGCACAGAAGACCATAGGTATGGTGCCGAACACAAATACCATATTCGTATTTGTATTCCCCTTTTTTAAAAGCAGTGTTCAGAGAGCACTACTGGCTGCTGGTAAGGAGTAGCCCCAATGGGGCAAATGTCTTGTTGCCTGCTAAATGCTGTGTTGTTTGTAGAACATGAACGTGTGCCCAGAGGAGGAGTCCATACTGATGACATCATTTGTCTCCTCCCTGTCCGCACTGACAGTAAAACAAGGTGAGGGGAGACTGTCTCCACCTGTGATTGGAGCCTGTACAAGAGATGCCTCTACCTCTAACACACCTGTGTGTGTGTGTCTGTATGCTTGCATGTGTGTGTGTCTCTACAGTGGAAGCCGGAGAGGAGTTTGACTTCAGGGCTCTCAGACTGGACTGGCTACGACTGCAGGTAGCGTCTGTGTGTGCGCACACCACGCCTCACCCTCACTCTCACTGCTAAAGCGCTGTGTAAAAATGCATAAGCTGAGCAAGTCTCTCTGGATAAGAGCGTCTGCTGAGTGCCTGTAAGAGTCTTGGGAATTGTAGTTCCTCAGTTGGTGTACTGCAAAGAGTTGCTGCATTTGGAGGAGAGGAAGGAAGTAGAGTGGTCATGTGGGAATTAGAGTTTCTGGGTTAAAAAAAAAAACGTATCAAAGGGTCCCTGAGCAAGACACCAAACCCCTAATTGCATGGCTGCCTTTGCTGTTGGTGTGCGAGTGTGTGTGAATGAGAGACATTAATGTAAAGCGTTTTGCGGCGCATAGTTTTTGGAGAAAGAGCTATGTAAACGCAGTCATTGCTAAGCCGCGTCTAAGCAGACTCTACACTCCCATGCTCCTTTGCTGCAGGCTTACACCAGCGTCTTCAAGGCCCCTCTGCCACTCAAAGAATACCCAGACCTGGCCAAGATCATGAACATGACCGAGTTTCACACCAAGATGATGGACAGCGTGGGCGAGCTTCTCCAGGAAACGTCCGACCTCTCCACGCTGTGGTCAGTGTGTGTGAACTGCCGGGGGCGGGGTTTGGGCTAATCTCACTGGGTTTACTGTGGCCAAGAGGCACAGGCACCTCACCCAAATTTCTCAGCTGGACTCCATGATGAGTCATGACTGAAATGACTATTCGCTGGTTTCACTCTGATGTCACTTCCTGTATTTGCCGTCATGGTGAGGTCTTATAGTGAACTCCTGCAATATGCAGTCGAACCCGGGGCTCCCAAACAGCACACACCAGTCAGATTAAACACTGACCCAGTCACATGGTTTGTACTGGCTACTGTCAATGTAGAAATATCACATTTCCAAAAAAAAAAAAAAAGATTAAATTCCAAATTTGCGTGTGCTACGTTTTTGAATGGAGTGGGTTCACAGGAACTGCATGCTCTCAGTGGGTCACGGGGGTTTGGTCATTTTGGGAATACCTGATCTAACCTACCATTAGAGGCGGAGTTAGGGCGGAGTTTGGAGCCCCTGAATGTACCGCAGAGTAACACACCCTCACTGACAGGTCCAGCTTTTGACTGATGAGCCTGTTCCACCCTCCTCCCCCTCCTCCTCTTCCTCCTTCACCCCCCCCCCCCCCCCCGTGCAGTTTCTACCACCGCTCCTTTGAGAAGATGTTCTCCCTCAGCAGTGAAGATGTGATCATGCAGCGCTACCTTATCGCCTTCCCCCTGGTCTGCACGCACTTCTCTCACAGTGCTCACCCCATGTGCCCAGAAGAGGTCAGTAGTGAGCAGCACACACTTCTATCACAGTGCTCACCCCATGTGCCCAGAAGAGGTCAGTAGTGAGCAGCACACACTTCTATCACACTGCTCACCCCATGTGCCCAGAAGAGGTCAGTAGTGAGCAGCACACACTTCTATCACAGTGCTCACCCCATGTGCCCAGAAGAGGTCAGTAGTGAGCAGCACACACTTCTATCACAGTGCTCACCCCATGTGCCCAGAAGAGGTCAGTAGTGAGCAGCACACACTTCTCTCACAGTGCTCACCCCATGTGCTCAGAAGAGGTCAGTAGTGAGCAGCACACACTTCTCCCACTGACATGTTGGTCACCAGTCAGCACCCTGAGCCAACCAGAGGAGGATGGGTTTCCCCCTTGAGCCTGGTTCCTTCCAAGGTTTCTTCCCATCTGCCACAGGGAGTTTTTCCTTGCCACTGTTGCCTTAGGCTTGCTCCTGTGTGGGTTTAGGCCAGGGTTGTCTGTAAAGCGTATTGTAACAACTGCTGTACAATACACTATACAAAAAAAATTTGATTGATTGAATTTGACTGTGCTCACCCCATGTGCCCAGAAGAGGTCAGTAGTGAGCAGCACACAGCCTCTGTCTGGCCCTCAGACTCAGCGCAGAGTACCACACACAGCTCATGCATGCGCAGTCAACCAGGGCCGTGTTCATTGCGAAGCTCAGAGCACCAGCAGATCTAGGATCAGTGCAGACTTTTAGCTTATGGTGGCTAATGTTAGCCTGTGGACAGGGGACAGCTGATCTCAGATCAGTGCTCCTCCTTTCAGGCATTTTATGAATGCAGTTCCAAGACCCGGGTCAAAGACTTATTTGAAATGCTTTAAGCCATGGACACTCAAATCTGGACCTCAAATCCAAATCTGTCCCTGGTTTTCTTTCCCCCCCAGCTAATTAACTGAACAATTGGTGCTACCGATTGGCCAGACCGCGTTCACACCTGACTACCTGATAAAGGGAGGGTGGAAAACCAGCAGTGCTCGGACCTCAAGGGCCGTGATTTGAGTAACAGGACTTTAAGCCCTGAGGCCACCAGTGAAATACTTGCAAAGCACACGCCATTTCCAAAAATTACTATTTTGAAATTCACAACAAATACCTTTCCTTTAGTTGTACATTTTGGTTAGTAGCACAGTTTGGTGAGTATGTGTATTAGAGTATCTCTTACAGTATCTGTAATGCTGTAGTCTAGTAAACACATAAGGCAGATTTAGAGTATCTGTAATGTTGTAGTAAGCACATAAGGCAGATTTAGAGTATCTGTAATGTTGTAGTAAGCACATAAGGCAGATTTAGAGTATCTGTAATGTTGTAGTAAGCACATAAGGCAGATTTAGAGTATCTGTAATGTTGTAGTAAGCACATAAAGGAGATTTAGAGTATCTGTAATGTTGTAGTAAGCACATAAGGCAGATTTAGAGTATCTGTAATGTAGTAAGCACATAAGGGAGAGTTAGAGTATCTGTAATGCTGTAGTAAGGACATAAGGAGGCAGATTTAGAGTATCTGTAATGTTGTAGTAAGCACATAAGGGAGAATTAGAGTATCCGTAATGTTGTAGTAAGCACATAAAGGAGATTTAGAGTATCTGTAATGTTGTAGTAAGCACATAAAGGAGATTCAGAGTATCCGTAATGCTGTAGTAAGCACATAAGGCAGATTTAGAGTATCTGTAATGCTGTAGTAAGCACATAAGGCAGATTTAGAGTATCTGTAATGCTGTAGTAAGCACATAAGGCAGATTTAGAGTATCTGTAATGCTGTAGTAAGCACATAAAGGAGATTTAGAGTATCTGTAATGCTGTAGTAAGCACATAAGGCAGATTTAGAGTATCTGTAATGCTGTAGTAAGCACATAAAGGAGATTTAGAGTATCTGTAATGCTGTAGTAAGCACATAAGGGAGATTCAGAGTATCCGTAATGCTGTAGTAAGCACATAAGGCAGATTTAGAGTATCTGTAATGCTGTAGTAAGCACATAAGGGAGATTCAGAGTATCTGTAATGCTGTAGTAAGCACATAAGGGAGATTCAGAGTATCTGTAATGCTGTAGTAAGCACATAAGGGAGATTCAGAGTATCTGTAATGCTGTAGTAAGCACATAAGGGAGATTCAGAGTATCCGTAATGCTGTAGTAAGCACATAAGGCAGATTTAGAGTATCCGTAATGCTGTAGTAAGCACATAAGGGAGATTCAGAGTATCCGTAATGCTGTAGTAAGCACATAAGGCAGATTCAGAGTATCCGTAATGCTGTAGTAAGCACATAAGGCAGATTCAGAGTATCCGTAATGCTGTAGTAAGCACATAAGGGAGATTCAGAGTATCCGTAATTCTGTAGTAAGCACATAAGGGAGATTCAGAGTATCTGTAATGCTGTAGTAAGCACATAAGGCAGATTTAGAGTATCTGTAATGTTGTAGTAAGCACATAAGGCAGATTCAGAGTATCTGTAATGCTGTAGTAAGCACATAAGGGAGATTCAGAGTATCCGTATTGTTGTAGTAAGCACATAAGGGAGATTCAGAGTATCCGTAATGCTGTAGTAAGCACATATGGCAGATTTGCATGACTGAATTTTAAGTGGCAGCAGCTGGCTTTCGAGGCAGGACTGATGTTATCCTATGACGTGCTGAACTTCGCCCTCGAAGCTTGCAGCAAAGTCAGCTGGGAAGCACTGTGTTCAGCTCTTTAGCTAAAATGAACTCATCAGCCAATGAGCCAGTTTACAGGATAAACTTTGTTCAGTTTGAAAGAGCAAGTTTTAGAATGACTGCTCACAGCTGCCGTAGCCTCCAAGATTCAACATGCTGACTTTTTAGCTGATAAATTACAGACGAAGCGGATCTGCTCAACCAGCTCATAACCGGTTGTCATGGAAACAGTCATTTAGCCTTCCTGTCATACTGTGGGTCAATTACACCCATTTCAGAGTTTTTAATGAACCTGAAATATTGGAAAACTTCTCTTGAAGTGAAATATTACTCCTTCCTCTCCTTCGGGGGATGACCTTATATGGAGCGTTCTCAGCCACAGCTGAACTGTAGAGAGTGTCTGTGCGCTCTGTGTATACAGAGACGGTGTTGTGGGTCAGTCTGGGTCAAGAGTGCTTTATTCTCACCTTTATGAAACACAAAAAAATAAGTTTTATAACTGAAAATGGCTGCTTCACTCCGGTCTAACAGTTTTATCAAAATCCGACTATTTCTTTGAAAGGAAATGTGTCCAATGAACTGTTATTAAATATAAAAACACTTTTAAAAAGTATTTATATTTGTCCTTTTTGAATGGCTTTTTCAAACACCTTTTTTAGTATTATTTGGCTGTGTTGAACAGATTTACACTGATGGGTCAATGTGACCTGTAACACAATGGATGTAAATATTTTTTGTATGTACCAGGGGTAATTTAATAACTGTCATTTTTATGTGGCCTATTTAGTCTTCACACAGTAGCACTTAAAGTAGGGATCATCAACTCTGGCCCTCGAATCCAAATCCAGCCCTGGTTTTCTTTTCTCCTGGGTAATTAGTGCTACTGATTGGCCAGATTGTCTTCACACCTGAGTCCCGGGCAAAGGGAGGGTGGAAAACCAGCAGTTCTCGGCCCTCGAGGACTGTGAGTTGCTGATCCCTGACTTAAAGTTTTCTTTTCAGTCTGCTCTCCTGCTGTGCAATTTTGGTTAGGCGTTGGTCTCGTTTTCACTTTCTCCTGACGTCTTCCTCTGATTGGCCGCGGATCTAGGTGCCAGCCAATGAGCAGAGGGGCCTGCGGCTGTGCGTGGCGTTCCTGGAGGAGATCGCCCGGCAGACCTGCAATGTCGTCTTGGAGATTTGTGCTGAACAGTGCAACCTGAACGACCAGGTATGGCCGCAATGCAGCTTCACAGTTTAATCAGTCTGCAGGAGGGCTGCCTGCCCAGTCCCAGGAGTTCTACCATCCTATAGGCTTACACTCTAATCCTAACAAAGCCCACCTCACTCAACAGCTAGAGCAGGGCTGCCCAACCCTGCTCCTGGAGATCTACCGTCCTGTAGGTTTTCACTACAACCCTATCAAAGTACACCTCATTCAACAGCTAGAGCAGGGCTACCCAAACCTGGATCTACCATCCTATAGGCTTACACTCTAATCCTAACAAAGCACACCTCAGTCAACAGCTAGAGCAGGGCTGCCCAACCCTGCTCCTGGAGATCTACCGTCCTGTAGGTTTTCACTACAACCCTATCAAAGTACACCTCATTCAACAGCTAGAGCAGGGCTACCCAAACCTGCATCTACCATCCTATAGGTTTACACTCTAATCCTAACAAAGCACACCTCACTCAACAACTAGAGCAGGGCTGCCCAACCCTGCTCCTGGAGATCTACCGTCCTGTAGGTTTTCACTACAACCCTATCAAAGTACACCTCATTCAACAGCTAGAGCAGGGCTACCCAAACCTGGATCTACCATCCTATAGGCTTACACTCTAATCCTAACAAAGCACACGTCACTCAACAGCTAGAGCAGGGCTGCCAAAACCTGCTCCTGGAGATCTACCATCCAGTAGGTTAAAACTCCAACCCCAAGAAAGCACACCTCAGCGAACAGCTAGAGCAGGGCTGCCCAACCCTGCTCTTGGAGATCTACCATCCTGTAGGTTTTCACTCCAATCTAGCACACCTGCTTCTACTAATTTGCAGCACAATGAGATGTGTGTGTCCGTGTGTGTCTGTGTGTGCGTGTGTGTGTGCGTGTGTGTGTGTCCTCTGCCTCTGGTTATACATTTGTAATGTGAAAATTCCTGATTAATGAGGGAAAATCCTGTGAATTGCATCCCTGGTCTCTAATTTAAATACGCTCCCTGTCACCTTATCAATGACGTGTGAGAAAGACACACGGTGCAGAAAAGTGCTGATCAGCTATAAGAAGCTACAGCACAAACCAGCAGCAGCAGGAGCTCCATTCATTAGCATGCTCTGACACAGGAAGCTGTGTCGGATGAAACAGAGAATCCTCTCTCTAAATATACTGTGTAGGGGCCCTAACTGTACTGTGTGGGGGGCCCTAACTGTGCTGTGTGTGTGTGTGGGGGGGGTAACTGCACTGTGTAGGGGCCCTAACTGTACTGTGTGGGGGGCCTAAATGTACTGCGTAGGGGCCCTAACTGTACGGTGTAGGGGGCCTAACTGTACTGTGTAGGGGCCCAACTGTACTGTGTAGAGGCCCTAACTGTACTGTGTAGAGGCCCTAACTGTACTGTGTAGGGGCCTAACTGTATTGTTTAGGGGCCCTAACTGTACTGTGTAGAGGCCCTAACTGTACTGTTTAGGGGCATAACTGTACTGTGTAGGGGGCCAAACGGTACTGTGTAGAGGCCCTAACTGTACTGTTTAGGGGCCCTAACTGTACTGTGTAGGGGCCTAACTGCTCTGTGTAGGGCCCTAGCAGTACTGGGTAGGGGCCTAACTGCTGTGTGTAGGGCCCTAGCAGTACTGGGTAGGGGCCTAACTGCTCTGTATAGGGGGCCTAACTGCTTTCTGCACCTCTGAGCAGCTGCTGCCCAAGCACTGTGCGCAGACGATCAGCACCGCCAGAAACAAGAAGTTGAAGAAGGCGGAGCCCAAGAAGGGGGCGGTCCAGAAGGAGAAGCCGGGTGCCGAGAGCCAAAGGAAGGACCGAGCCATCGTCACCACGTGCGTGTGACCCCCCCCCCCCAGCCAGAGCAGAAACACAGCTCATACACCCCCCCAGAGCAGAAACACAGCTCATACACACCCCCCCAGAGCAGAAACACAGCTCATACACACCCCCCCAGAGCAGAAACACAGCTCATACACCCCCCCAGAGCAGAAGCACAGCTCATACACCCCCCAGAGCAGAAACACAGCTCATACCGACACCTCCCCCAGACTAGAAACGCAGCTCATACACTCCCCAGAGCAGAAACACAGCTCATACCGACACCTCCCCCAGACCAGAAACACAGCTCATACATCCCCCAGAGCAGAAACACAGCTTATACCCCCCAGAGCAGAAACACAGCTCATACCGACACCTCCCCCAGACCAGAAACACAGCTCATACACACCCCCCCAGAGCAGAAACACAGCTCATACACACCCCCCAGAGCAGAAACACAGCTCATACAGACACCTCCCCCAGAGCAGAAACACAGCTCATACAGACTCCTCCCCCAGAGCAGAAACACAGCTCATACAGACTCCTCCCCCAGAGCAGAAACACAGCTTATACACACCCCCCCAGAGCAGAAACACAGCTCATACACACCCCCCCAGAGCAGAAACACAGCTCATACACACCCCCAGAGCAGAAACACAGCTCATACAGACACCTCCCCCAGAGCAGAAACACAGCTCATACAGACACCTCCCCCAGAGCAGAAACACAGCTTATACACACCCCCCCAGAGCAGAAACACAGCTTATACACACCTCCCCCAGAGCAGAAACACAGCTCATACACCCCCCAGAGCAGAAACACAGCTTATACACCCCCAGAGCAGAAACACAGCTCATACACCACCCCCCCCCCCCGCATAGCAGAAACACACTCTCTCTCTCCTTCTCTATTTTCACCTCAATTTTGAATTAATGGCAAGACAAAGCAAAGCAGTGTTGCCAAAGCAATCATACACATGTACAGGGTTAAATATTAAATACGTAGCCATACTGTATTATGTAACATGGAAACTTGCACAGGTAAAAATGAGAGTAATACTGTAATGTTATTGATAATAACTGATAGGCCGCTCTTACACAGCCTGTCTCCCCCCTCTGTCCCCCAGAATGGACAAGCTGCACCTGTCCCTGACGGACCTGTGCGTTTCCCTCAGTCACCGTTCACAGATCAGCGTGTGGGCGCACACCATCGTCCCCGCCGAGTTCCTCCTCGGGCAGCTGGAGACCCGCCTCACCAAGTAGGCCCCGTCGCCTTCGCCGTCCCGCACGAGACATGCCTATCCCTATCCGCACCCCCCCCAGCCCCTCCAGCACCACCCCCCTGCACTCACCCCAGCCTGCCCCACCCCATACTCCAGTCTTACTGAAACTATGTGCCAGGTGCCCCTCTGCACACCCAAACTGGGCAGATTCATTTGTTTTGGTGCAACACAGGAAGGGTCAGTCTAGGAGGAAAGCAGCCATGTCATGCAAAGGGGAAAACGGCCAAGCCGTCAAAAACTGGCGCCCGGCCTTCGCCATTTTGAGAAAAGTTTTTCACTTATTTGTTCAAAGAATTTCCGAAGAAAACTGCACCAAACTGTACATGATTCAAAAATGGATTTGTGATTGACAGATGGAAATGATGATGGAATGTTCAGAACACGTAGGGCTGCTCTCAGCCTCTCACTGGACGAGCTGTCAGGGTTAACATCGCATGTGGAGTCACAGCTCAAAGAGATGGGCTGCCAGCTTCTCATCACAAATAGCAGGATTTTCCCATCAAGACAACTATGCAGAAAGCCAATGTAGTCATCATTGTCTCATGCTAAATCCCTCATCAATAACCATTAGCCTTTAGCTTCCAGGTCTCAGCGCAATAGAGTACTGTCATTCCCCCTGTCCAATGCTAATTTACTTCAGTCCCGGGATTTAAATCTGACAACATAATGCAAAAATTTACTTCAGTTGTGCTCCCTTGCACAGGATGAACACACACTGTTGTGTGTTTTCAGCGTTAACACACACAGTGCTGTGCTTTTAACCGTTTGTGATTAGTGGTGGTCTGTGCTGTGACATGTGAAGGTAAGGTTTGTGGGACAGCAGTCTCCATGGACTGCCACTGTGGGTCATGAGAAGGGTCACAGGGTAGACATGGAAAAATAGCTGGCTGTGTACTACAGTTCCATTAATATTTGCGTCAGTCAAACTAATACACACTCCACTAGTGACCTGCACTGCTCTGTTTATGTGTGTGTCCTTATTTTGACTTAAATATTTGAATATACTCTGGATATAAAAACTTGTATTTCATAATGAATGTGTGTTAGACTACATTTTAAACAGAGGTGGCTCACGTTACATGTACTTTCTTCATAATGAAGGTTATGGACTTTGTGTGGGTTTGAGCCACAGGATTAGGGGGTATTTTTTTATATTCCCGGATCAATGAAAACTACTTGGGTCCCTGTAACCTCGATAATGACGTATAATCGCCCATAGCCTGATTGACAAGATAAGTGGTTCTCACTCCTGATCCTGGTGGTTCACAGCATCTCCTGGTTTTTGTTTTCATCTTGAAATCAGTGGTAAGTTCCTACAAAAAACCTAGTGAGTTGATTTTAGCACTGATCTCCACTGTTGCTCCAGATCGACTGATAGCTGATCTCACGCTGGCCTGGATCGGCTGATAGCTGATCTCACGCTGGTCTGGATCGGCTGATAGCTGATCTCATGCTTTTCTGGATCAGCTGTTAGCTGATCTCACGCTTTTCTGGATCGGCTGATAGCTGATCTCATGCTGGTCTGGATCGGCTGTTAGCTGATCTCACGCTTTTCTGGATCGGCTGTTAGCTGATCTCACGCTTTTCTGGATCGGCTGTTAGCTGATGTCACGCTGGTCTGGATCAGCTGACGGCTGATCTCACGCTGCTCCACAGGATCATCGTGCAGATGGCCAGCTATAACCAGGCCACCCAGGAGATCGCCCGGCCCTCGGACCTGCTGGCTGGCATCAGGGCATACACCGCCAGCCTGCACACCCTGTGCCGCTACGTCAACATGGACATCACCCGCCTGACGAAGAGCGTCCTGTTACAGCAGACCCAGCCGCTGGACAGCCAGGGAGAGCAGACCATCACCACACTCTACACCAACTGGTATATATACACACTCTACACCACCATCACCACACTCTACACCAACTGGCATTTACACACACTCTACACCACCATCACCACACACTACACCAACTGGTATATATACCTGCCCTACACCACCATCACCACACTCTACACCAACTGGTATATATACACACTCTACACCACTATCACCACACTCTACACCAACTGGTAAATACACACACTCTATAGCACCATCACCACACTATACACCAACTGGCATATACACACACTCTATACAACCATCAGCACACTCTACACCAACTGGTAAATACACACACTCTACACCACCATCACCACACTCTACACCAACTGGTATATACACACACTCTACACAACCATCAGCACACTCTACACCAACTGGTAAATACACACACACTACACCACCATCCCCACACTCTACACCAACTGGTATATACACACACTCTACACAACCATCAGCACACTCTACACCAACTGGTAAATACACACACACTACACCACCATCCCCACACTCTACACCAACTGGTATATACACACACTCTACAACCCATCACCACACTCTACACCAACTGGTATACAGTGTATACACACTCTATACCACTCTACTTTCTGTTACCTGCACTGAAATCTAAACATTGGTTGGAATGTCAATGAAGAACTGAACTAGGAATGATGGGATATCCCATACCTCCATAGGTACCTGGAGGGCCTCCTCCGGCAGGCCAGCAGTGCCGTGATCATCCACTGTCCCACAATGCACTGCTTCGTCAACCAGCCCAATGAGAATGATCAAAGCTTCAGGGCAGAAGAGTACTCTGACGTCCTTGGTAAGACCCGTTGTGATTGACTGTCTCTCCAACACCCCCGCCCTGCCCCCCCCCCCACCCCCCGCCCCCAAGTCCTTATGGATTTGTATCTACTCTCTCAGTGCTTATTTTACTGCTGAGGTATTGCTTTGTACCCTGCTCATGTTGCTAGCTGCGGTGGTAGCTAACCTCAGCTACCAGGCTCATACCTCACCGTTATGATTCCGCTCAAAGCACTGCAGCTCAGAACCGTAATGCCGCCCACTTTCCAGGGATGCAGCCAATCAGCACAGCGAAGGCAGGCCCAAGGTTCTGTGATGGCGGTGCAGCATAATCGTTATGGAACTGTGGTTGGAGCTCTGAGGTTGCAGGTTTAATTCCCAGGTCACATAACGCCTTCACCTGTATTGGTGCAGGTGAAGGCATTATGCGAACCCCCCCCCCCCCCCAGTCCCGTTCTCTACTAAAAGGCAGGTGCAGACCTGGCACAGTCTTCTGATTGAGCTGCGTGCCCCTGCACAAGAAGACTCCTTTCCTTCTGATTTCTACACCTTACAATAAAACCAGCAGTGAATAACTGTATCCGCACACAACAAAGGGTTCCAACAGGGTTCCCACAGGCTCCTCTGTGTCTCTGTGGAGGAGCCCCAGCCAGGTCATGGGTTCTTTGTTGGGCAAAATGGTTCAGCCTCAGGGCTACCACACTTTCCACACCTACCACATAGTGTTCCATAAAGAACTAAAAAGGATTCCCCTGTGGAGACAAGTTAAAGAACCCTTTTCGAGAGCGTATGGTGTACCTGCACCCCACAGAAAGGTCATTTGGCAGAGGGTAGACCTGCTCCCGGAGAGTAGACCCTTCAGCAGCAGGACCGCACCCATCCCAAAATGACAGCTGTTCCGTTCCACCCGACGCTGCAGCCGCTCGAATGCGCAAACGCCAGCGGGCATTTCCCCTGACTCAAATAAACAGCCCGTGACTACAGCCCCTTCACCGATCCTCCAGATGCTTAATTCGGCACTCTCCGCCTGAGGGGACGTCCAGCACACCGCGCCCCCTCCTCCTGCACAGAGCGGAGAGATCTGACAGCTCTGTTGTGATGTGTGGGGCTGTGTCTCTGTGTCTCTGTGGGTCTCTGTGGGGCTGTCTGTGTCTCTGTGTCTCTGTGGGGCTGTCTGTGTTTCTGTGTCTCTGTCTGTGTGGGGCTGTCTGTGTCACTGTGGAGTTGTCGGTGTCTCTGTGTCTCTGTGGGGGTGTCTGCGTCTCTGTGCGGCTGTCTGTGTCACTGTGTGGCTGTCTGTGTCTCTGTGTCTCTGTGGGGCTGTCTGTGTCTCTGTGTCTCTGTGGGGCTGTCTGTGTTTCTGTGTCTCTGTCTGTGTGGGGCTGTCTGTGTCACTGTGGAGTTGTCGGTGTCTCTGTGTCTCTGTGGGGGTGTCTGCGTCTCTGTGGGGCTGTCTGTGTCACTGTGTGGCTGTCTGTGTCTCTGTGTCTCTGTGGGGCGGTCTGCGTCTCTATTGGGTGGTCTGTGTCTCTGTGGGGAGGTCTGTGTCTCTATTGGGTGGTCTGTGTCTCTGTGGGGCTGTCTGTGTCTCTGTGGGGCGGTCTGTGTCTCTATTGGGTAGTCTGTGTCTCTGTGGGGCGGTCTGTGTCTCTGTGGGGCAGTCTGAGTCTCTATGGGGCGGTCTGTGTCTCTGTGGGGCAGTCTGCACAGAGGGGTAAGAGTCACGCCGGGGGGTTAAGTGGGAATAAGTTATGTTCGTAAACGCAGGACGGCTCCCTGGTGGCGCTCCGGAGGGGACGGTGCCTTCCGGGCCTTTCCTTGGGCTGGAGCTCGGGGCCAGGAGCACAGCCAGCCTGTGGCATATGAATCATATTATCTAACTTATTACTTATTATCTAACATATTACTCATTATCTAACATATGAGTCACATTATCTAACATATTATTCATTATCTAACATATGAGTCACATTATCTGACATATTATTCATATTATCTGACATATGACTCTATTTGTCCATCTCTCCCTCCCTTCTAGAGCTGCAAGCTCTGGCCGAGCTGATTGGTCCATACGGGCTGAAGTTCCTCAGTGAGAATCTGATGTGGCACATCACCTCACAAGTCACTGAGCTGAAGGTAGGAGTCCACCGCCAAGTCTGTTTCCTTCAGGTTACTGACAACTTCCAAAGAAATACCTATTTGCACAACTTATTATTTTTGTTCACACGGTCGTATGTTTTGGTTAGTAATGCATATCACTGATAATTCTTAGAGATCTTCACAAGCGTTGTAAAATATTATTGGCTACGTGAAGTGCTAGTATTTCAAATATATAATCTGGCCCAGGACGGATGTACACAATGTCAGATTAATATTGAGATTACTAGAGGCTCGAACATAATATGGTTTTGCTGTTTCAGAAACTTGTGTTTGAGAACATGGACATTCTGGTGCAGATGAGGTCTAACTTTGATAAGCCGGAAGTGATGGTCAATCTTCAAAAGAGACTTAATGGTGAGGGAAAATACGTGTGGAACACAAACACATTCTCAAGAGTGATTCATCATTTCCTTGTTTGTGTAAAAGTTCCTGCCTGTCCTATTTGCTACTGATATACATAATTAAAGAGTGATTCATCATGTCCTACTTAGTGTCAAATAGCACACCTGCTCTGTTACTTCCTCATTTACATATTTAGAGTGATTCCTCATTGGCTAGTCAGTGAAAAAGTACATCTCTGTCGTCCTGTTCCCCTCCTGACTGCTCATTGGCTAGTTAGTAAAAAGTCACGTCTGTCCTATTCCCTCCTGATTCCTCATTGGCTAGTTAGTGAAAAGGCACATGTCTGTCCTATTCCCTCCTGACTCATCAATAGCTACTTAATGAAAAGGTACATCTCTGTCCTGCTCTCTCCTGACTCCTCATTGGCTAGTTAGGTTAAAGTCACATCTCTGTCCTATTCCCTCCTGACTCCTCATCGGCTAGTTAGTGAAAAGGCACATCTCTGTCCTGTTTTCTCCTGACTCCTCATTGGCCAGTTGATGAGAGACTGTGCAATTTCTTCCATTTCAGGATCTGAAAGTGTCCTGAAGAGGATGACCATCATTGGCGTGATCCTGTCCTTCAGAGCCATGGCACAGGACATGCTGGGAGACGTACGCATTACCCGTCTACACTGAGATCACTTCAACTCTGAGCTTTAATCAACACACATCATTTTATTTTGTTTAGAGAAAGTTAAACCAAGGCTGCTGGTTGGATGTCCAGTTTAGGCTCTGTTCCACTGCGTGGATGGGCCCCATGGTCTGGTATTTGTTAAGGCACTGTTCCAGTGTGTGGATGGGCCCCATGGTCTGGTATCTGTTAAGGCACTGTTCCAGTGTGTGGATGGGCCCCATGGTCTGGTATCTGTAAAGGCACTGTTCCAGTGTGTGGATGGGTCCCATGGTCTGGTATCTGTTAAGGCTCTGTTCCAGTGTGTGGATGGGCCCCATGGTCTGGTATCTGTTAAGGCACTGTTCCAGTGTGTGGATGGGCCCCATGGTCTGGTATCTGTTAAGGCACTGTTCCAGTGTGTGGATGGGTCCCATGGTCTGGTATCTGTTAAGGCCCTGTTCCAGTGTGTGGATGGGTCCCATGGTCTGGTATCTGTTCAGGCTCTGTTCCAGTGTGTGGATGGGCCCCATGGTCTGGTATCTGTTAAGGCTCTGTTCCGGTGTGTGGATGGGCCCCAAGGTCTGGTATCTGTTAAGGCTCTGTTCCAGTGTGTGGATAGGCCCCATGGTCTGGTATCTGTTAAGGTTCTGTTCCAGTGTGTGGATAGGCCCCATGGTCTGGTATCTGTTAAGGGTCTGTTCCAGTGTATGGATTTATCTCATGCTCAAACTGGTGGGCAGTCCCTACAGGGTGGCACAGATGGACCCTGGATGGCTGTATCTCATTGCTCATCAGTGACCCCTACTGACCGTGAAGTGAACAATTCTGAGGCAGCAACTGCACCTCAGCTGGTGTATTGCAGAGAGAAAATAAGCACCAATATGGTGCAGGAGGTTGTCACAGGGAGACTGGCTAAAGAGTACACCTGGATATCCAAACATTGAGAGTGAGAACGAAAAAACTATTTAAAGCCCTTTGCACTAAATATCACTTTGAAAACGTTTCCCCCAAAGTTCTGTTAAGAGCCTGATAGCATCCCCTTGAAGCTGGGGGCTATTTGTCCAGTAAATGGTCACTTGTGCAACATGGTCAGCTCTTGTTTTGCATTTGTTGCCATTTTCAATCAGAACTACAACAGTATGTGTGTTAATACGAACCAGAGTCCTCCTGGTTATGTCCCTGTAGCATTAGGCTCTGAGAGAGTAAACGTCTGCTTTCTCTCCAGGTTATGCACAAGCACTGCCCTTATCTCTTGGGTCCCATTGAAAGCCTGCAGGATCTTGTGTCTCCAGAAACGGACATCAAGGTAAGCCATAGTCTTTCTTTTTCTACCGAGATGTACTGACACAATGTTTTAGAAGCAATAATTCATTTTCTCTGCTGTTGGAAACTGATTCTAAGTTTTGCATCAGTTTTTATAAAGATAAATCCCAGCCATTAGTCTACTGCTGTGATTTGTGTGCTCTGAACATATTAAGTCTGTTTTAGATTTTTAATCCAATTGATGTACATTACATTACATTATAGGAATTTAGCAGACGCTCTTATCCAGAGCGACTTACACAACTTTTTACATAGCATTTACATTGCATCCATTTATACAGCTGGATATATACTGAAGCAATGCAGGTTAAGTACCTTGCTCAAGAGTACAACGGCAGTGTCTAACCTGGGATTCAAACCCAAGACCTTTAGGTTACAAGACCAGCTCCTTACTCATTATACTACACTGTCGCCCTGCGTATACTTATATTTAACCTATTAATTCCAGTGTAAAACCTGGAATACACTGAATCAGAAAACCTTATTAGACAAATGAAAGGTAGTTACGTTAGACCGTAAAACTGCAGACACACGTGTTGAAGACAAAACCCTGCGTACACACTGCCTCCAGATGAGAGAGACAGAGAATGCTGACGCTTCCTGTTTGTGGCATACTTTTCATAAAGTCCCCACTTCTGCGCTCACCGCAGCTCACAGACCGAGACGGAGAGGGAAAGGGAAATAGAAATGCGTCTGACGAGGCAGGCCGCTTTACGCACCAAATGGCGTCAGCAGAAGACTGGGTCTGTTGTGATCTTATCTGCAGCTTGGCAGCTGAAACCACACCACGCTCTGAGCTAGCAGCCCGAGGCTCATCCAGCCTGAGCCAAAGGAGGTCTGCAGGGTGTTCTTTGTCTCGGGGTCGCTGGTTAAAGTGTCCCGCCCCCTACAGGTCACTCTGAGCATAAGGAGGTCTGTAGGGTGCGCTCTGTCTTGGGGTCGCTGGTTAAAGTGTCCCGCCCCCTACAGGTCACTCTGAGCATAAGGAGGTCTGCAGGGTGCGATCTGTCTCGGGGTCGCTGGTTAAAGTGTCCCGCCCCCTACAGGTCACTCTGAGCATAAGGAGGTCTGCAGGGTGCGCTCTGTCTCGGGGTCGCTGGTTAAAGTGTCCCGCCCCCTACAGGTCACTCTGAGCATAAGGAGGTCTGCAGGGTGCGCTCTGTCTCGGGGTCGCTGGTTAAAGTGTCCCGCCCCCTACAGGTCACTCTGAGCATAAGGAGGTCTGCAGGGTGCGCTTTGTCTCGGGGTCACTGGTTAAAGTGTACCGCCCCCTACAGGTCACTCTGAGCATAAGGAGGTCTGCAGGGTGCGCTCTGTCTTGGGGTCGCTGGTTAAAGTGTCCCGCCCCCTACAGGTCACTCTGAGCATAAGGAGGTCTGCAGGGTGCGCTTTGTCTCAGGGTCGCTGGTTAAAGTGTCCCGGGCCCCTACAGGTCACTCTGAGCATAAGGAGGTCTGCAGGGTGCGCTTTGTCTCAGGGTCGCTGGTTAAAGTGTCCCGGGCTCCTACAGGTCACTCTGAGCATGAGTAGTTTGGCAAGGTGCGCTTTTTTTTGCAGTCGATGGTTAAAGTGTCCCGCCACCTACAGGTCACTATCAGCGTCTTTGAGCTGGCCACCGCCGCCGGACTGTCCTGCGATATTGACCCCGTGCTTGTCACCGCCCTGGCCAGCATGAGCACAGGTACGGCCCACCGACACACAATGGCCAGGACGTCCTGTAAGACTAAGAACCTGCAGGAGGGTGCCCACTGGCCAGAACGTCCCGTAAGACTAAGAACCTGCAGGAGGGTGCCCACAAACACACGTTGGCCAGGAAGTCCCATAAGACTAAGAACCTGCAGGAGGGTGCTCACAGATACATATTGGCCAGGACGTCCTGTAAGACTAAGAACCTGCAGGAGGGTGCCCACTGGCCAGGACGTCCCGTAAGACTAAGAACAAGCAGGAGGGTGCCCACAGACACATATTGGCCAGGAAGTCCCATAAGACTAAGAACCTGCAGGAGGGTGCTCACAGATACATATTGGCCAGGACGTCCTGTAAGACTAAGAACCTGCAGGAGGGTTCCCACAGATACATATTGGCCAGGACGTCCCGTAAGACTAAGAACCTGCAGGAGGGTGCCCATAGTCACACTTCGGCCAGGACGTCCCGTAAGATTAAGAACCTGCAGGAGGGTGCCCACAGACACACAATGGCCAGGACATCCCGTAAGACTAAGAACCTGCAGGAGGGTGCTCACAGATACATATTGGCCAGGACGTCCTATAAGACTTAGAACCTGCAGGAGGGTTCCCACAGATACATATTGGCCAGGACGTCCCGTAAGACTAAGAACCTGCAGGAGGGTGCCCACAGTCACACTTTGGCCAGGACGTCCCGTAAGACTAAGAACCTGCAGGAGGGTGCCCATAGTCACACTTCGGCCAGGACGCCCCGTAAGATTAAGAAACTGCAGGAGGGTGCCCACAGACACACAATGGCCAGGACATCCCGTAAGACTAAGAACCTGCAGGAGGGTTCCCACAGATACATATTGGCCAGGACGTCCCGTAAGACTAAGAACCTGCAGGAGGGTGCCCACAAACACACGTTGGCCAGGACGTCCTGTAAGACTAAGAACCTGCAGGAGAGTGCTCACAGATACATATTGGCCAGGACATCCCGTAAGACTAAGAACCTGCAGGAGGGTGCTCACAGATACATATTGGCCAGGACGTCCTGTAAGACTAAGAACGTGCAGGAGGGTGCCCATAGTCACACTTCGGCCAGGACGTCCCGTAAGACTAAGAACCTGCTGGAGGGTGCCCAGAGACACACTATGGCCAGGATGTCTCACATTTCAACCAATTTTGTCCCTACAGCCTGCAAATATGACTCGCCATCAATAAATCAGTTTTGACTCAGAAAAAAAGAAAATGGCTATAAATCAGCATTGCACTTATTGTTTATAAATGGGCCTCTGTGCCTTCCTGGTGAAGCTGTGTGTTTTATTTCTGAGTAACACTGATGTTCTCCAATACTGTTCATCGCTCTGGATAAGAGTGTCTGACAAGTGTTTCAATGCAAAACATGACATTACAGGCATGTAGCAGATGCTGTTCCCCAGAGCGACTTACACAATTTTTTAATACAAAGTATCCATTTATATGACTGGATATATACTGAAGTAATTCCGGTTAAGTACCTTGTTCAAGGGTACAACTGCAGTGGCCTACTTGAGCCTGCAATCTTCAGGTTACAAGCCCAGTTTCCTGCTCATTATGCAACAGTGCCAGCCTTGGACTGAAGCCTGCAGTTAATCTGATGCACACTACTGCCGTAAACAACTTGTTTCAAAATTGACCTGAATAGCTCTTTTCAGGCAGTCCTTTGGTGTTAGGTTATTAGATCATGAATGTAGTTGAATGAGACTGACTCCACCCTGCTCCCGCTCCACCCTGTTCCTGTTGCACATTGCTCCTCCCTGCTCCTGCTCCACCCTGCTCCTGTTCAACTCTACACCCTGCTCCACTCTGCTCCTCCTCTACCTCGCTCCTGTTCCACCCTGCTCCTGCACCACTCTGCTCCTCTTCTACCTCACTCCTGTTCCACCGTGCTCCCGCTCCACCCTGCTTCTGCTCTAACCTGGACCTGTTCCACCCTGTTCCACCCTGGTCCTGCTCAAACCTGTGCCTGCTCCATCCTGCTCCCACTTCACTCTGCTCCTGCTCCACCCTGCTGCTTTTCCACCCTGCTCATGCGCAAACCTGTTCCTGTTCCACCCTGCTCCTGCTCAAACCTGTCCCTGTTCCATCCTGCTCCTGCTCAAACCTGTTCCTGTTCCACCCTGCTCCTGATCCTCCTGCAGACAGCTCCTCTGTAGATGAGGAGTACAAGCTGACCTGTCTGCTCCTGGTGTACATTGCCGTTTCCCTGCCTGTCCTGTCCCTGGACACCAACTCTTACTACAGCCGTGAGAACGGAGGTAAGGCCTGCCCCCCCACCCCCCACCCCACTACCCCACCCTCACACCAACACCCCTGTCTGCTCTTCAGTGACTTCTAACCGCATACACGTCTGACTCAACACCAACACAACCACCCCTCAGGCCTTATAATCCCACACACAGCAGACTGAACACCAACACCTCTGTCTGCTGTTCAGAGCTCAATGGCTTCAGTCCCACAACCCCACACAGGACACTTTTATATCATAATAAACATGTTTTTGCTTTAAAAATAAATACATTTAAAAAAAAAAAACTTTACTGTACAGACATCTCATGCTGACGTACATTCATAAAGTTAGTGTTGGCTAACAGCCTGTTGACCTTGGCTATTTGGCTCAGAGCCTGAATTAAAAAAAGTCTAGATCAACAAATACCCAGAAAACCAGAGTGGCATTTTCCACAGGCTGCTCACCTTCCCACAATGCATCTCTGCACATCTGCGGAAATGAGCATGCCCTCATTCTCACACTGATTCAGCAGGTCCCAGTGAACAGCGGTGTTTCCTCCCCAGCATGGCTCTGCGGTCGGTGCATGCTGGGATCTTATTTACCTTCCTTCTCACCTCCCGCCTCCCCCAGGGCACCAGAACAACATCCACTGCCTGGCCACCGCCGTCAACCAGCTCACTGCTGCCATGCTCACCGTCCAGGGCAAGAACATCGAGCAGCACCTGAAAGAGTTCCTCTTGGTCCGTTTCATCCTTCGCACTTCTCAAGATTGTTTGTACTGTTTGTTAAATTGTATTGTAACTGTTATGAGGCTATTCAATATTGCTTCCCGGGCAAAGTTCACATTTTGTGTTAGGGCACTTTTATTTATTTATTTATTTATTCATTTATTTACTTTGGCTGTGTCTCCAGATGAAAATGAAACCTGTACGGCACTTTTCATGTCACGTTGTACCAGCAACGCAGAGAATGAACGCAATGAAAAAGCAACCCACAGACTGAAACCACTTTTGCAGCAACGGTCTCAGTTACAGACAATCCTTTACGCGATCAGAATGATTAGGAGGATAATATAATCGCATACAAATTCTAAACATAAGTTAGGGGCTTCAAAGTCATTGGTGTCTGATATCCAAAATACCCTAATTTCTAGACAACACAATGATTTTTATTAATTTCAGTTAAAGTAGTAACTGTTATTAGTAACCACAGTTACTATAACAGTGACGTTATGGAAACCTACCTGTGGTGCAGTTTCTCCCTCCACCTCCTATTTTTTTACGAAATAATGTTCCTATACTCATGTCTGTCAAAAGTTCACATTCACGTTTTCATTAGCTAACTCTGGCTAACTCAAGCTAACATTAGCTGGTGAACACTGATGCTTCCTAAATGCTAGCTAACATCAGTCCAAACAATGTTGATAATTTTGCAGTGTTGCTTAGGGCAGAGGACAAATATTTTTTTGGGCTGGGGAAATCTATTTGGGAAGTACTGGACACAGCAGGACTGAGAGTTGTAAGTGTCTAAAAAGCTTTAGCAATGCAACCGGTCCTCCATGTCTATCCAGAAAATAAAACAAAAAACTAGTGTGAACTGCCTGATTCAGAAGCTGTGCTACCAAGCATTAGCTGTGCAGCTAACTGAAAAACACTGTCCAGATGAAGCCTGTGGCATATTTTGAGTCACATGATTGCAAATTAAATCTTTCTATGAACTTAAACTGAAAAACCATCATCCATTTCGCCAGAGGGGATACTGTCTGACAGAACACAGTTAGCTAACATTAGAAGCACTGGGTAGCAAATGTTCCAGCCAACTTGTTCCAGCCAAATTTGGTGGGCACTTTAACATCAGTCAATTCCTTTTGAACTTTTAGATAGAAAATAAACCAAAAATTAGGGACTATCAGCCAACTCTCTAGAACCAAATATAACCACAGTATTATATTACCAAATTCTGGGGTCTTGTCTGTGTCAGCTGATAATGACTGTGCAATGCTAATGGTAACGTGTGTTTTTTTTCCTGGCTTGGCCTCTAGGTGGCGTCCTCCACACTGCTGCAGCTGGGCCAGAACGTGGCGGCAGTGGAGAGTAAAAACAGGGATTCCATCTACCTTCTGCTCCACATGGTGAAAATTTCCCCTACTCTCCATCTCAGCACAATTTCAGATAACTAACAGCAGCTACACACCCATTTTTAAGAAACGGGTCCGGGGAGTGTGTTCCAATTATGGGGGAATCCCACTCCTCAGCCACCCTGAGAAAGTCTATGCTAAGATGCTGAAAAGGAGACTATGACTGATAGTCGAACCCAAGATTCAGGAGGGTTTAGTCCAGGCCGTGGAACAATACAGCAGCTTTTTACCCTCTCACAGATATTTGAGGGGTCATGGGAGTTTGCTTATCCAGTCTACATGTGTTTCGTGAATTTGGAGAAGGTATATGACCGTGCACCCCAGGGTATCGTGTGGGAGGTGCTTCGGGAGTACGGGGTGCTGGGGTCCCTGTTGCGTGCCACTCTGTCCCTGTATACTCAGAGCGAGAGCTGCGTTCGCATTCTCAGCATTAAGTCAAGCTCGCTCAAAGTGGGTGTCTGACTCTGCCAAGGGTCTCCCCTCCTGTTTGCAGTATTCTTGGAGAAGAATTTAAAGGCACAGTCTAGGTATGGAGTGTTTCCAGTTTGGGGACATAGGAGCGGCATCTCTGCTGTTGCCGTCCTCCTAGCCTCATCGTACCGTGAACTCTGATGTGCACTCGAACGGTTTGCAACTGAGTGTGACGCAGTTGGAAAGAGGATCAGCACCTCCAAACTAAAGAAGGCTATAGTCTTCTCCTAGAAAAAGATGGCTTGTCTTCTTCACATGAGGGGGGAGCAACTGCCCCAGATGGAGGAGTTCAAGTATCTTGGGGTTGTATTCCCGAGTGAAGGAAAAAGGGATTTGGAGATTGATCATCATCTAAGTATAGCGGCAACGCAGTGACGCAGGCATTGTATCGGACGGTGGTGGTGAAGAAGGAGCTGAGCCGAAAGGCAAAGGCCTCGATTCACCAGCCAATCTTCGTCCCTGCTCTCGCCTATACTCAAGATCTATGGGTAGTGACTGGAAGAGTGAGATCGCGAATACAAGCGACTAAAATGTGATCTCTCTGTAGGCTGGCAGGGCTTACTCTTCTTGATAGGGTAAGTATTTCAGCTGTCTGGGAGAACCTAAAAGTAGATTGAAAGCATTGAAAGAAGTCAGTTGAGGTGGTTCGGGCATCTGATAAGGATGCCTCCTGGGTGCCTCTCTCTGGAAGTGTTTTGAGCATGGCCACCGGGGAGAAGACCCAGGGGCAGACCTAGGACACGCTGTAGGGATTATATCCACCGACTGGCCTGGAATCGCCTTGGGACCTTCCAAAATGAGTTGGCGCAGGTTGCCAGGGAGAAGGACGTCTGGGATGCTCTGGTTGCCCTGTTGCCAACGTGACCCTGATCTGGATCACGTGGTTGAAAAATGGATGGATGAATAATGAAAAAAGATATCAAACACCCATAGCACCCATCTGAAAAAGTAATAGCAGTTATTGCAAAAGCAGTTACTCAATCAACTAATTAACTAAATTTAATTGATAATTAGGTTCAGCTGATTGAACACATTTAGGCTTGATTGCAGACAACCATTTGAGACCTCACTTAAATTAAACCTTACCATCAGTGAAGTAGTCACCACAATGTTTCTACAAGAACACTAAGCCATGATCAAAGGAAATTCCAGAAGAGAATTATGCCCCTCCCCTCTCAAGTATGCCCCTCCCATACGGTCAGAAAAAAAGTTGTTGAAATATATCAGTCTAGAAGGTGGGTGCAAAGAGTTGCAAGGAGTGCCCGGCCGGCAAAATTTCTCCAAGGGTGCAGTGACAACACATCCTGGAAGTCAAAGATCCCAGAAGAACATCCAAAGAATGTGGTCATGTGATGTGCTTTGCTACCTCAGGACCACTTTGTCTAATATTACATTTTGTTGAAAGATCTGAAACCATTCAGCTTGAAAAATATGCAATAATAGAAGAAATGAGGAAAGAGGCAAATACTTTTTCACAGTACTCTAATACATTGTACAGTAGATATGCGTGTACTATACGTGTACTATAGAGTGCCAACTACCTGATAAACTTACCCTCCCTGCACTCTGGGTGATTCTTTAAAGGATAAAGCCGTAATTTTTTTATGTTTGACATAACCGAAGAATGAACTATACTGACTATATTTTTTGGGATCAAAGTTGGCTTTCTGGAAATATAAATATGTCTTTCTGAACTGTATTTAATAATTTTAGCACATCATTTGAATGAATGGCTTCCTGTGTGAGTGCTAAGTGAGTTAGGAGAATGTCAGACAGTACAGAGAATTGGAAGAAGCATTGAAGTTCTTGGTCTTTTCAAAGGATATGTTTACAATAGGAAACACATGACCTTTTTGACAATAGGTGCCAGCTTGATATTTGTCTATACATATATCTAAGGTGCTATATATATATAAATATCACTAACCTTTCAGTCGTTGATTTCCTTATCTGTATCTGTTCAACCAACAAAATTATCCGTAATTGTATCTGTATTTGAATAGAAGACAGGAAGTGGGCGTGGTTTATACAAGGAAGTCACGTTAAATCGGGCAAACGTTGTATTTTCTAACCTAATATTCATTGGCAATGCAGTTGTTGTGTCTTCAAAGCATTACATTGATTCAATATTGGCCTATAAATAATTCTGAAATATATTTACACATCCTCATACTGTACTTTTCATTTCTCTCCTTTTTAATTTTTTTTATTTTTAACTAAGTTTTATGAACTGTTTATATATATATATATATATATATATATATATATATATATATATATATAAATCGAAAGATTCCGTTTTGCATTGGAAATAGAAACTATTTACAGTAAAGATATGTAGAAAAATGTCCTTCAATTGAAGGGAATAATCTTAAATTCCAATGATGCTGCGTTTTTAAATGGAGGAAATTAACACATACAGCTATAACTACAGGTTCTAAGCTTCATTGATGTATAGGTTGCGCGGGTTTGCAAGAAATCTAGCTGCCACACCAGGCTTTTGTCTCGCTAGCTCCCGCACCTGATGTCTCCTCCTCCTCGATGCGAGAGTTTCCCTGAGTGATAGCCGGGAATGGTCAGTTCTCAGCCCGCTGCCTGCTGTGCGCTGCCTCGGTGGAGGCGACTACAGAATATAGCGATCACTTTTCAATAATGTGTTGTAAATGAAATGACTAGTTAGTGAAATCAAAGTCCTATGTTGCAAACAGAATGGGCATTTTTATCTAATGGCCATCCACAATGATATGAATCGATTTGAAGAAACATAATGGCTGACGCACAGAATACAGAACTTCTCTCTCTCTGCCCCTCTCTCTCTCTCTCTCTCTCTCTCTGCCCCTCTCTCTCTCTCTCTCTCTCTCTCTCTCTCTCTCTCTCTCTCTCTCTGCCCCTGTAACGTTAGATAGAGGCTATGAGAACTCGACATGGAGCTGAAATTTTTTTTTCCGAATCCGAATAATAACGAGCAACTTCGGGTAGTAGAAATATCTGTTTCCATCGCAATATTCGTGCTTTCCCGAATACAGTATTCGGATTCAGATACATCCCTAATATATATATATATATATCTATATATATATATACACCGATCAGTCACAACATTAAAACCTAATGTTGTGTTGGTCCTCCTCGTGCCGCCAAAACAGCTCTGACCCGAGAGTTTTTAAAGTCATGTGGAAATAATTCACCCTCTAACAATATCTTAGCTTTTTATAGCCCCGTAGCAACTAATAATGTAATAAACTACCAATAGGGTAGTAACTCCCAATAATGTAATCCATTTCACATTTTTTATGTAATAAAAACCAATAATGTAATAAGAAGTAGTAGTAGTAATGTACTTTATTGCTCCCCGGGGGGAATTTGCACTGTTGCAGCATCAAAGACAAGAAAGTAACACAATCAGATACAAATCTACAGTAGAGACAAAATATCAGATACAAATATACAGTAGACACAATAATATACAGAAATCCAAATATACCAGAGGACACCTACAGAGGTGGAGTCCATGCCTCGACGGGTCAAAGCTGTTTTGGTGGCACGAGGGGGACCTACACAATATTAGGTAGGTGGTTTTAATGTTGTGGTCGATCGGTGTATATATATATATATATATATATATATATATATATATATATATATACCTTAGATATACACAAAACTTGCAAATCAAGAACTGAAAGGTTAGTGATAGGTTTTTGTCTTCTAAATAAGTATTTAACAGTTCAGTTCTGAGCTACAGTTAATTACACAGGAATAATAGTGTGGATTTGCTTTATGCCTGTTCTCTTTCCCAGATCGTGGAGGAGTCTCCGTTTCTGAGCCAGGACATGCTGGAGAACTGCTTCCCCTACGCCCTGCTACGCAATGCTTACAGAGAGGTGTTCAAGGCCTCAGTCATCACCATGGGCTAACCCACCAATCATCACTGAGAGCTGCCCCACCTATTATCACCAAGAGCTGACCCACCAATCATCACCAAGAGCTGAGCCACCGATTATCACCAAGAGCTGCCCCACCTATTATCACCAAGAGCTGCCCTACCTATCATCACCAAGAGCTGCCCCACCTATTATCACCAAGAGCTGCCCCACCTATTATCACCAAGAGCTGCACCACAGAACCCCCACCCCCACCCTTTACTAATGAAAGCTTAAGCATGTTTCACAAACCACAGGGAATCAATTAAAATAAATGTTTATGTTTCTTTACAAATTTCCAGAGAAAATATTCTGTACTCACTAGATCGTAGGCTTCCAACTGCTGTCCAATAAATGTGTTTATTAATCTCCATAGAGCAGTGGCTATTTTTAAGTATTTCTAATTCTGCAGTTGGAGAGGGGAGGGACACCTCTGAACTGCACGATATGGAGCAGACGTAACCACTTGCCTCTAGTGCCGCTTCTAGAAACCATGTGTGATTTTACTTGAACACGATTTGATAACAAATCTATAGTCTAGTTTTACTCACTGGAGAGGGGAGGAGCACACTGGAGAGGGGAGGGGCATAATGGGGAGGGGAGGGGCATAATGAGGAGCAGCAAACTGGAGAGGGGAGGGGCATAATGGGGAGGGGAGGGCACACTGGAGAGGGGAGGGGCATAATGGGGAGGGGAGGAGTACACTGGAGAGGGGAGGGGCATAATGGGGAGGGGAGGAGTACACTGGAGAGGGGAGGGGCATAATGGGGAGGGGAGGGGCACACTGGAGAGGGGAGGGGCATAATGAGGAGGGGAGGAGTACACTGGAGAAGGGAAGGGGCATAATGGGGAGGGGAGGAGTACACTGGAGAGGGAAGGGGCATAATGGGGAGGGGAGGGGCACATTGAACAGGGGAGGAGTACACTGGAGAGGGGAGGGGCATAATGGAGAGGGGAGGAGTACACTGGAGAAGGGAGGGGCATAATGGGGAGGGGAGGGTCACACTGGAGAGGGGAGGGGCATAATGGGGAGGGGAGGAGCACACTGGAGAGAGGAGGGGCATAATGGGTATGAGGAGGAGCACACTGGAGAGGGGAGAGTCATAATGGGGAGGGGAGGGGCATATTGGGTATGAAAGGGGCATGCTTGAGAGGGGAGGGGTTCACTGGTGTTGGCTGGTCATGAATATGAAATAGAGGACAGAAACTAAATATAACCTTTTTAAGGAGACCCAAAAATCTACCCAAACCATAATAATTTGCATTGTCCTTCCTTATCCTCAGAATAACTGGTGTCGCCTGTATGTGTCAAAAGCAAACAATTCCTGTCTGCAAAGGGCCATTTGAAGTGATGATGTCGTCGGGATGCAACTCCTCTTCCTTTTGCACGAATGGAGGTGTTGATTCGGGGAATACTGTGTAATGACAACAAATCTGTTATTTTCTCAGTATTTCTGTATTTAAGCCATAGCTGAAGGCTCGGAGTCTTGTTTCCATTTAATCTGAACTGCAGCCTCTGGTAAATTTAGTGAATCTATTGTCGTCAATGGGGGAAAGGGGAGATGCTATACCTGGACGAAATAATCATTTGGGGGAGGGGCTCTGCACATTTTCTTTGTTGTGGGCTGAAGTATTATATGTGGCACATTCGAAATTTGAGGCAAAACGATCAATAAGGAGAGGACCAACATATGTTTTTGGCAGGACTTCCCCTTTATGCTGATCCTCAGTCCCAGGACTTCCCCTTTAAGCTGATCCTCAGTCCCAGAACTTCCCCTTTAAGCTGATCCTCAGTCCCAGAACGTCCCCTTTAAGCTGATCCTCAGTTCCAGAACTTCTACTTTAAGCTGATCCTCAGTCCCAGGACTTCCCCTTTATGCTGATCCTCAGTCCCAGGCCTTCCCCTTTATGCTGATCCTCAGTCCCAGGACTTCCCCTTTAAGCTGATCCTCAGTCCCAGAACTTCCCCTTTAAGCTGATCTTCAGTCCCAGGACTTCTACTTTAAGCTGATCCTCAGTCTTAGAACTTCCCCTTTAAGCTGATCCTCAGTCCCAACCTGTTTTTATAGAAACTGTGTGAATGACCCGTGGCCATTCACAGGTTTTCCCTGGTCTCACAAGAGTATCTCACGTGATGCTGTTGATTTTCTAGTGAAAACTGCAGAAGACAAATAGTTTCATTTTTTCTTAATAATCAGTGGGAAACTGAAACAGGTTGCAGGTACGTTCCTTGTCCTCCACCTGTATTGCCCTACACCTCTGCGTACTACCAGATGTGTGTACGTTTGTTATTCTGTGCAAGTTATGCCCTTTGTCATCGCTCTGTCTCACATTCTAATATCATATTTGATCATTCAAATAAGACACAACAAGCAAAGATTTCTATTCAACACAAATCTATTTGGTGGTTTCAAATATGTCATTTTTAAGATTCAGCTCACCCTGTAGCACATACAGAAGAACAGGCTCTGAGGCTAAAACACAAACTCATTAAATCCTAATTAATTTCTGCAGAGACTGCAAACCTCTGGATCTGTGGACTGTCAACATAGCTGCAGATACAGAAAACAAAGAGCAAACCTATTTCCTTGTTTTCAATGCTTGGACATCAAGTGCAGCTTCACACCATAAAGAAACTAGAACAAGCCTGAGGTGTACTTGACCTTTTAAGGTGTGAGACCACAAATATGCGATCAGCATGTTCTTAACTGAACATTCTATTGCTGATTCCACAATCGCTACCGGCAGACGAAAGCAACAGACTTCTAGAACGCTGACTTATAATTTTGGAATGACATTCTGAAAAGCCCTCTCTTCGAAGGGTTAAGAGAAAAAAAAGCAAACCTCGTCGATTAACACAGGAAGCTCGGTTCTTCGTGAGAGAAGCGAGGGGGTGTGAAAATGAAATTTCTCCCTTTTCTTACCCGGAACTCACCGTGTCGCCGCGAGCGCTTGCATCCCCCCAGGGGGCCCGGAGGTGCTGTTGAGGGCCCTGGGGTCCCGGAGAGGGAGGAAGCTGCCTGCCTGTCTGCTCGCTGGGTGGGATTAAAGCGGCAGCTCAGCCGCCGCCCCCCCCCGGGACGCCGCGGCTCGGCCTCGGTGACGCAGGAGCCGAGCGGGGCCAACGGGGACCTCGCCGGTGCAGACGCACGAGGTCGCGACCTGGGTCCCGCGCGGGGCTGCACTTCCGCTGCGACCCGAGAATACGAAGCTCCCGCACACCCAGCAGTCACCCGCACACACATTATTCATCAGCCTCACACGGATGGAAGTGTGAGGAACACGACGCTCCCACACACCCAGCAGTCACCCGCACACACATTATTCATCAGCCTCACACGAATGGAAGTGTGAGGAACACGACGCTCCCGCACACCCAGCAGTCACCCGCACACACATTATTCATCAGCTTCACACGAATGGAAGTGTGAGGAACACGACGCTCCCGCACACCCAGCAGTCACCCGCACACACATTATTCATCAGCTTCACACGGATGGAAGTGTGAGGAACACGACGCTCCCACACACCCAGCAGTCACCCGCACACACATTATTCATCAGCCTCACACGGATGGAAGTGTGAAGGTACGTCTGGGCGCAGACAGTTTGCACAAGAATAATGCACAATAATTTTTTTTTTTTTTTTGGGGGGGTGGGGGGGGGGGTGATATGACCCCCTTTTGCTCAACGTAACCACAGTCAGAGGAAATCTTCAAACGGAAGCTCGACAGTCAGCCGCAGAACAGGTTGTGCATTATCAGTGGCTCATTTTCACAGCATCTATCTGCGTATGAAATCAGGTTTGAAGGGGAAGGACAGTACAGAGAGATGCTAAATTCATATGGTAACTGAAGGGACAACATCAGCCATTTTAAACCACATGAAAGAGCACTTCATACAGAGTGCATTATTTGAACCAGCAATAAGATGCATTTGTAAAGTAGCACAGAGATCTGGGAGAAAACATTTATTTTGGATGGATCTGTTTCCTATATAAATTCTACTAAATATATTTCACCAAGATTCAAGATTCAAGATTAACTTTATTGTCCCACAAAGTGGAAAATTTGGCTTGGGCTTTCACCCATGCTGCAGCCGTAAAAGACAAACATTCCACATACAAAAAACATACAACTATGTTAGTGAATAAAAACATACAGCAAGGTTCCTAAAAGCACCTACAGACAAACAGAAAAACACCTCACATCACCAGGAAGCACCTGCGAATCAAACCTGAACAGAATTGCCTTATTCTTCCAACACGGTATGTTATTTTTCTTCGAAAAGGTTTATGATAATTATGCGGGGTATAATTGCGCTGCAGCCTTGGTGAGAGGGCTGGGCGCGCCTACGTCGCGTCCACTGTGGCTCATCCCTCCAGAGGCGCCCGATGACGGCGGTGAGCTGGCACGGGCGAAGCGGAGCGCTCTATTTCAGGCAGCGCGGAGGACAGGGGGCACAGCAGCGCCAGGACTGCGGCTCTGGAACCCACAGCATGGCGTCCGACACGCGCTCGCCGACGCGCTGGCTGGCTCAGGAACCAAAGGGGGTGAAGCTGGCAACCCCCTGCGGCCAGCCAAGCCAAGACACGGGCCGTGAAACGCGGAGGATCACGTCCACGCTGTAAGATCCAACATTCGTCTTATCCACACCCAGGCTGGGCTTCAGCCGGCGTCTGTCCTTTTAACTTTGACAAGTAAAAGCAAGAATGATTTCGCCTTCTCCGCAAACAAGGTTTTGGCATGATCAGCAATAACTAAAACAAACAGAGGTAAAACTGAGGTGGAAAAAAAAGCGTAACGCTTGCTTTTGCTTTAAGTCTGTGATAATTGTGAGGATAATTGTGGGGATGAAAGCTGATTGTGGCTTGAGGGATTTCTGCCGATGGTGCTTCGGTTTTGGAGCTGCATCGAACCTGGTGTGAAAACGAAGCTGGTGATATGGAGCGAGGCTCAGGTTAAGGCGGAACTAGACCAGGGATCTCAAACGGAGGTCCTGGATGGCCGCTGCGTCTGCCAGGTCTTAGTGTGTTTCAGCTCGCTGATTAAATAAATGTCCTGGAGTCCACACTTTGTTTTCAGGGTCTAAATTTGCCGTCAATTGGAGTACATTACAGGCATTTAGTGGACGCTCTTATCCAGAGCGACTTACACCACTTTTACACAGCATCCACATTACATCCATTTATACAGCTGGACATATACTGAAGCAATGCAGGTTCAGTACCTTGCTCAAGGGCACAACGGCAGTGTCCTACCTGTGACCTTTAGGTTACAAGCCTGGCTCCTTACCCATAATACTACACTGGCGCCCAGAATTGGGAGGAAAAACCAAAACCTGCACACAGTTCAGTGCCCTGACCTGCACAGATTCTGCATGCTCATTGGTACAGTGGAGTCATTAACATTTCATTTATGCATAGCTAGAGATGAACAATTACCCGCCTCTGATATTTCACCATTGCTCCCTTGACCCGCTTCAGATATCCTGTCTTTTTCTTTCCTTGGAGTTCCTTTTGGATAATATTTCAGGCATAGCCATGTAAAAATAGGCTGTCTGTGTACCAGTACTTTTTACAATACAAATCGTTGTTTGTTCGATGAAGATTACACTTATTGATTACAAACGGGCCTTCGTGAATTCTTGGTGATGCTGCATTTTTGTGTTCCTGAGACTGACACTGATGTTCTCCATTGCTGTACATCACTCTGAATTAGTGTCTGCCCAGTGATTATGAAGCAATGTAACATAATGTGTTACATTACATCACATGCCGCATGTGAGCCCTTTCCGTGCAGTAGGCCACTATGCACTGAGAGTGCTGTTGTGGAGGAGCTCAGCGTGGGCTGTAGCAGAGCAAGAGGGACTCTGGGTGCCGAAGGCCAGGCTTAATGCGGTGCTGGATTCTCTCTGTGCTTTCACTGGTTAATGACAAGCCTGGCCGAGCTGAACGGCCTGCTCGCGTGACTCTGTATTATTATATTTTTATGTTGACTAGTCATCCATTATCTGCCACAGCATGTGTCTGTGTGTGTACGTGTGTGTGCGTATGCGTGCATGCATGTGTGTGTGTGTGTGTGTGTGTGTGTGTGTAACTTTATATGATATAGAATAGGGATGTATCTGAATCCGAATATTGTATTCGGGAAAGCACGAATAATGGGGGGTGGGTGGGGGTGGGGGGGGGGGGTTACGCACGGCTGCTAGCTGTATCTGGAACTCCGGCACACACACCAACAAACTTTGAGCCACGGCGCTGCAAAACGTTTAATAAATAAGTTCTGTGCGTCAGCCATTATGTTTCTTCAAATCGATTCATATCATTGTGGATGGCCACAAGATAAAAATGCCCATTCTGTTTGCAGCATAGGACTTTGATTTCACTAACTAGTCGTTTCATTTACTACACATTATTGAAAAATGATCACTATATTCTGTAGTCGCCCCCACCGAGGCAGCGCACAGCAGGCAGCGGGCTGAGAGCTGACCATTCCCGGCTATCACTCACAGGGAAACTCTCCCATCGAGGAGGAGGAGGCGTCAGGTGCGGGAGCTAGCCAGACACAAGCCTGGTGTGGCAGCTAGATTTCCTGCAAACCCCTGCAACCTATACATCAAAATGAAGCTTAGAACCTGTAGTTTTAGCTGTATGTGTTAATTTCTTCCATTTAAAAAAATCCAGTCAAAATATTTTAAGAAACGTTTTACCTTGTATTTCAGTCAATATTCATCCGTTTAAGATGTAACATGCTATGTATCAGCCATAGGTCTTGGCTATCAAATGAACACGAAATCCAGTCCAGATTTTCATGGTAGGCTAACAGTTGCCACCAACGGAAAATATGATGACATCAGATGGTTTGCAGTCTATCCAAACTTAGTTCAGTAGGGGGAAAAAAATAAAAAAAATAAAACAGGCAAAAAAAGTTCATGTATTACTGTTATGTAATTACTATTGTGAAGCAGTAATTCACGTTTCCCTAGCGAACTGTAGTAACCGTAACACATCATGAAAGGCAGCATCATTGGAATTTAAGATTATTCCCTTCAACTGAAGGACATTTTTCTATATATCTTTACTGTAAATAGTTTCTATTTCCAATGCAAAACAGAATCTTTTGATTTATATATATTTTTTCAGTTTCTGATTGTTCAGTGTCCCCCCAGTTAAAGGGGGGGGGGGGTTCAGACAGTTCATAAAACTTAGTTTAGTTAAAAAAAAAAAAAATTAAAAAGGAGAGAGATGAGAAGTACAGTATGAGGATGTGGAAATATACTTCATAATTAATTATATGCCATTGCATTGCCAATGAATATTAGCTTAGAAAATACAACATTTGCCTGATTTAACGTGCCTTCCAGTATAAACCACGCCCACTTCCTGTCTTCTATCCGAATACAGGTACAGATAATTTTGTTGGTTGAACAGATACAGATACAGATAATGACGTCTCTGCACACCCCTAATATAGAAGCTAAATGAATCAACCCAAACCAGCTCACACTGGTACATACATGACGTGATACACTGCATGGGGGGGGGGCAGTCCCATCGTGGGGAGATTAAATATAGCCCGTAACGCTCGAAGGGATCATTTCCTCGCACACACTGCGTTCCCATCAGGACCTGTACTCCTCGAGCGCTCTCAAAACCGTATTACCACTCACTCCTACAGAATACACACTGCAGTACAGGATTAAGCGGGGGTAAGGTTGCAAACAGGTGGCCTGTTCGCAGTGTTAAGAGCTGAAATTAATTACTGTACGTCCCCAAGAGCATGTCTTCCTGGCAACGGCAGGAACAGTGCAGATTCCTCGTTTCAACTCAAATACAGCCGTAGCACAGCTGTACAGATCTGATCTGAAAACTGGCATCCAGCCAGTCAGCACCAACACCTGGCATCCTGCCAGTCAGCACCAACACCAACCAGTCAACACCAACACCTGGCACCCTGCCAGTCAACACCAACACCTGGCATCCTGCCAGTCAGCACCAACATCCGCCAGTCAACACCAACACCTGGCATCCTGCCAGTCAACACCAACACCTGGCACCCTGCCAGTCAACACCAACACCAACCAGTCAACACCAACACCTGGCACCCTGCCAGTCAACACCAACACCTGGCATCCAGCCAGTCAGCACCAACACCTGGCATCCTGCCAGTCAGCACCAACATCCGCCAGTCAGCACCAACACCTGGCAATGCTAAATGCTAAATTTGCTCAGCTCCATTATACTGGGCTCATGGCACTGTATTGAAGCAAAGATTGCACCACACAAGTGCATCTCACTTGAAAACTTGAATAATTACAAAATAAAACATTTTTGTTTTTTATTGTCATTAGCCACTTCCTACATAATTTCATAAAACAGCACAACTGAATCAAAATTTATGTTGAAAACGGGTTCTAACAAAATAAAAGTGCATAAAATCTCTTAAAACAGACACTGTTACTGCAACGCTCAAAGATACCCCCCAAAATGTTAATGTAAACATAGATGAGACCATGGGGCATAAAGAATAAATCTATCCACCAGGCTGTCATGGGAGTCATGAAAACTCGGCTTTAGCATGTTGGAAAGATAGGGCACCTCCGGTCAGCGTGGGTGAGGGCTAGGGTTAGGGTTAGGCTAGGATGTTACAGCTTGGCTCTTTGGTGCTTTAGATCTGAGTGTTAGGACACTTAGTCTTCACAATATCAGCGGGCAGTAGCACAGGCAGAGAGCAACAGAAACTGTTCTGCCTTAAGCAACTCCACATGATGTGAAATCACCCAATTGTGTATAACCGTATATTCATACTGTAGGCAATGCAGTTACTTCCTCTCTGGAGTACAAGTACCACACACACACCTACACACACATACGTGCGTGTAACACAGACACACACACACACAGACACACACACAAACGCACGCACACACACACACACGCAGACACACACACACACTGTTTTGGAGGTGCCTGTCAGTCAAATAACTTCACAGAATTATCACACATGGCATTTAAAGAGGAAGCTCCTGAGAGGCGCTCACAGACATTGAATAAAGATGCTAAATTAAGCGTTGCCCCCTGCCCACCTTGTTGTAAGAGGTGCTCATAGACGCTTAATAGAGCACTGCCCCTGCCCCCCCCCCCCCCCCGGTTGTGAGAGGCGCTCTTAGACGCTGAATCAAGCGCTGTCCCGTACGCTGGCGCTAAGGTGAAGGAGCATGGGAGCAGGGTGCTCAGCCTGACCCCGCGTCTGCGTCAGCAGATGCCCCGTCTAAGTGTGGCAGGCAGACCGAGCTGAGTCAAGGCCAGCGTTCAGAGCACAGGCTACAGGACGACAAATTCCCCAGAACAATTCCCGCAAAAACAACATTTGCATTTAATGTGCAATTCTTACACTTAGGTCTATTGTAACTGTGTGAAAAGTAAATGAAGTTATTAAGAATTCACTTTTCACATATACTGTAATTCAGATTATAGTCCATTATCTTATGAAAAATGGGCAAAATATGCCCACAAAGATTTTTACTAAAAAAAATGGATTTGGCTGATTCTGTTTTCTAAAATAAATATTTGATGGAGATAGTGTGCAGAATGCAGGTATATGCATTTATAAAAAACATAATCACTGATGAACCTGGAAACATTTTTTTGGACTTTCCCACCCACAGCTCAGCTCAGAAAACAATTTTTAGCTTCTCAGTCTGCGCTGGTGTTCCTCTTTAAATACCCACAGAATACCGCTCATCCCTGGGGAGGGGCCTGAGAGGTCAGCCTGAGGAGGAATTTTATCTTTAGCCGGTTTTATGAATTTTATTTCCCTCTCCACCGGACTCACAGAAGTCAGAGTCTCCTCGTCGCTTCTGCAGTGGAAAGAAAAGGTGCAGGGGGGCGGCTGCGGTGGTGTGGCGAGCTTTCGTCTTTGTTAATGTGCGGTTGTAAACATCCCCCCGCGCTGGTTAACCACCCGCTGCAGCCCTGTCTGCCAGTGCGGGGGCGAAGGCACGCACGCCGGCCCGGCCAATCAGAGCGGAGGAGGTCCGCTGGGGGAATGGGCCGCTGCCCCGCCTGTCGTAGTTGTCACAGGGCCGACAACTTTTTTTTTCATTCCGTCAGAGTGCTTTTCTCCGGCGCTCTCTACCCGTCCCGCTCTCCCTCTCTCTCTCTCTCTCTCTCTCTCTCTCTCTCTCTCTCTCTCTCTCTCTCCCTCTCTCGCCTCGGTTAAGTGCTCAGGAAGTGCAGGGAGGGGGGAACTCGGGCCGATCAGCCGGATGGCCGAAGTTGTGAGAATTCGAAAGAAGCAGCTCCAGACGCCCATCTGCAGGTAAGAGCGCGGGGGACCGGCGGCTTGGGGGCGGCTCTCGGACGGCGCGTTAAAGAGCGGACCGCTCCCTCCTCTCGGGCGGCCCGGTCCGCAGCCCGCGCAGGCTTCGCCGCTGGGACACTGCGCAGGCAGCGCAGGCAGCGCATTGCACCCCCCTCACGTCTGCGCGCTGGAAACCGCTCTCTCTTTCTCCGGGCGCCGGGGGGGAAAGTGCGTGAGTGTTTTTCCAACTCGCAGAGTGACTGACTGAGTGAAAGTGTGCCTCTGGAGGGTACATTTCTCTTTTGACTGTAGCATTCAGCTCAGCTTCTCTGAATTAGGTCACTTTCTGTTGAAACCTTGTTTGGTACGCTGGATTTCCCTGAAAAACTTAGCCACAGTATTGATGCACAGAGTAACACTCAATAAACCAAAAAAACTTGATCACTAACTTTTATGGTAGACAGAGTGATCACTAACTGATCAAAGCTAACTAAACTAAATTCATGGTTTCTATGGTTCTTTGCTCTTCAGTTAGATTTCTCCTTTCACGTCAACGGGTTTTGTGAGATTGTCACTGAATAAGATAGGCAGTCATTCCAGGCACCAGACGACCTGTTTTTGTGCTTTCACACTCTCTGGGAAGCACGGGTCTCGGGTTACCTGATGCCAAGCTATCCTGAGGGGTTTGAGGCCAGGAGAGACCTTAAGCAAGGACAGACCTGTACATCAGGATCATACTGGTTTAATTTGTGCAAGACGTGTACTTTTGTTTTGTGTAAACCAGGAAGGCAATGGCTGCGGGTGCTAGATGACAGACAAATGTTACACACACATACACACACGTTATCACACACACACACACGTTATAACACACACAAGCTCCGTAATACAAGTAAGCATTGTACAGTTGTTTTACACCACCTGTC
The DNA here is from genome assembly GCA_039654925.1 of Anguilla pacifica. Classification (NCBI taxonomy): domain Eukaryota; kingdom Metazoa; phylum Chordata; class Actinopteri; order Anguilliformes; family Anguillidae; genus Anguilla; species Anguilla pacifica. Next base: position 7,749,309 of record CM077296.1, read on the forward strand.
TTTTGCAGGACCCAAAGACCAGAGATAGAACTATTAAGACATGACATCAATCAGCCGCTGAACTGACTCCTTCACACCACTTTGAGCATGTTAATGTTAAGTCTGTATGACTCATCTGGGGAGCATATTTTTATTTATTTATTTATTTATTTATTTATTTAACCTTTATTTAACCAGGTTAGTCTCACTGAGATTAGAAATCTCTTTTTCAAGAGAGACCTGCCCAAGAAAGCAGCAGTCGATTACAGACACAACAAAATTTCAACATTTAACATACTATAAAAGCAGACAAACACAATGTTCAAAGTTTCACAATCTGGTTAAAATGAGTAATCTGTAGTGCAACTAAGGGTCAAAAGAATTACAAGTTTCACTTTCCTCCATAACCTTAAGCCTTTTTTAAAAAAAAAACCATTTAATGATAAAAGCTCCTGTAAATTAAGTTCTCTCTGGAGCTCATTCCACGCAGAAGGAGCTGAGAACTGGAATGCTTTTCTGCCAGCCTCAGTACGAACCTTTGGCACAGACAATAAAACACTGTTTTGTGAGTGAAGTCGGTATTTCCCTTTAGTCTGCTGGACAATGTACATGCAAAGGTAAGGTGGAAGCAATTTCAATATGGCCTTATAAATTAAAATATACCAGTAACACAGCCTACGTAATGCCAAGGAGGGCCAGCCCACTCTTCTATAAAGAATACAGTGATGTGTCAAAAATTTGTAATTTGTGACAAACCTCAGTGCCCCATCATACACCATGTCCAACCGATGCAATGACGCTAAAGGTGCATGCATATATAAAATGTCTCCATAATCTTTTACCGGTAAGAAAGTAGTTGAGACTAGCCTCTGTCTCACCTCAAGAGAAAAACAGGACTTGTTTCTAAAATAAAAACCCAACTTAAGCCAAAGCTTTTTTACAAGGGAATCTATATGAAACTTAAAAGTGAGACCATCCTCTAATAAAAAAACCAAGTACTTATAAGTTGTCACCCTTTCAATTGGTTTATTCTGTGTGGTGACGATACAGGGTAATGTCTGCGGCTCTATCTTTGACCTAGTGAAGAGCATCAACTTGGTTTTATCAACATTTAAAATAAGCTTCAGTTGATAAAGCTGAGCCTGTATGGTATTAAAAGCAGACTGTAAGTCTTCAAAAGCCTTTTTTTTTACTGTTTCTGCATAAGAGTAGATGACTGTGTCATCTGCATAAAAATGAAAACCGGCATTTGACACGTGTTTGCCAATATTTTTTAAATAAATCATAAAAGAGGTCCTAGGACTGAGCCCTGTGGCACCCCATTCTGTACAGTTAAAACACCAGATGTCTTTCCATTGAACTGGATGCACTGTGTTCTATCTAAGAGGTAGCTTCTGAACCAGGAAACTGCCTGGTCGGAAAATCCTATATTAGCTAATCTTTGTAGCATTATGTCATGATCTACAGTGTCAAATGCCTTTTACAGGTCAATAAAAAGGGTGGCACAGTGTTGCTTCTTATCCAGCGCACAGATAACAACATTAACCACTTTAATTGCTGCAGTAGTAGTGCTATGCTGTTTTCTAAACCTGATTGGCACTCAGCTAAAATATTGTTGTTGCTTAAAAATCCCTTGATCTAATCACACACCAGTGTCTCCAAAACCTTAGCCAGAATTGAAAGCTTAGAAATAGACCTGTAGTTATCTAGATTTGAGGGCTCCCCTCCTTTAAACAGGGGCAGAACAAAGGCAGATTTCCATACACTGGGGATAACATTCAATTCAAGAGTGAGATTAAAGAGATACGTTAGGGGCTCAATCACAATAGTAAAACGATTCGTGTAAAAACGATTGTTCTGAAAAATGTTTAAAATTACATTTTTGGAGAAAACGGGGGTTGGTTTTAGGGATCTTAGTGTTGCGTATAGCTGCAACGGCACAGTGATCACTCAGATCATTAACAAAAATACCAGTTGCAATATATTTGTGCGGAACATTTGTCAGGAAAAGATCAATAAGGGTCGATTTCTCTGGACATTTCTGATTAGGACGTGTTGGGCCACTTATTAATTGCGTTAAATTCATATAGTCGCAGTAAGCCTTTAAATCATCAGAGATCGGTTTTAACCAATCCCAATTTAGATTTCCGACAATGACAACCTCACTGTAGTTCAGTTTCGCCATGCATTTCGTGAAAGAAGACAGCATATTACTTGGAGCAGACGGAGGTCTGTAACAACCAACCCCAGTAATGAAGACGTCTTTCGACACCTCTACTCTTAGAGCAAGCATTTCAAATTGTTTGCACGCGGACTCTGACAGCAGTACACTCGTACGGAAATTGCTTTTGGCATAAATAGCTACACCACCTCCCCTTTTGGGTCTGTCAGTGCGGAACACGTTGTAGCCATATATATGAATATCTTTATCAGGAACCGACTTGCTCAACCAAGTTTCAGGTATCACAATTATATCAGCATCCGTTGATTCAACCCAGATCCTTATCAGGTGTATTTTCGGAACTAAACTACAAGCATTAAAATGTACTATACCCAGACCCGATGTACTTTTAAAATCTGACGTTTCCAAACATTTTAGACTTAAGTCTGGGCCAGGATTTGGTTGAACATTTCCGGATAAAAGCAACAGTAGAACAATTAAGCTTCTCAGTTTAGTGTGCTTAAACATCACTTTTTTGGCATTGAATTTGTCCACAAAATCCAAAACGGAGTCTTTCGATACAACAAAGTAGTCATTCAAAAGCAACAAACTATGAAGATGATGTAGGATTTCCATTATTGTTATCAGCAGTGTCCCTTGACCGTGCATGTGCATTGAAGCTCACATTAAGCTATCTGCTACCCCCCGTGCTGTTCAGCAGTTACAGGATTATGTGGCGCTGTGGCTGAGATGCTATCGCTAATGCAGATAGCAGGCTGAAGGCGCCCTGCTCGCGTGCCGTGGCAGTGACATAAGTGCTTTATTAAAGCCCTGCTGACAGGGGGGACCCCAGAAAAGCTGCTGGACTCTCAAGGCTCACAGACAGTCAGCCTGTCCTCCATCTGTAACACTGATACCAGACCTGTCCTCCATCTGTACCACTGCTACCAGACCTGTCCTCCATCTGTAACACTGATACCAGACCTGTCCTCCATCTGTACCACTGCTACCAGACCTGTTCTCCATCTGTAACACTGCTACCAGACCTGTCCTACCTAACTGTAACACTGCTACCAGACCTGTCCTACCTAACTGTAACACTGCTACCAGACCTGTCCTCCATCTGTACCACTGCTACCAGACCTGTCCTACCTAACTGTAACACTGCTACCAGACCTGTCAACGCTAACCGCTAACCTGTCAGAGACCGCTAACCTGACTGCTAACTTGTCAGAGACCCCTAACCTGCTAGCGGCCAGGACTCTCCCTCTTTCCGCATTTCAGTTTGAAAGCAAAGGTGTAGGAAAAATGTACATCTGCTGAACGATATGATCTTCATGGACCTGAATCAGGTTGTGTTTGTGTTTTTCAATGTGTCCTGACCAATCAGGGTTTGCGTTTGTGTTTTTCAATGTGTCTTGACCAATCAGGGTGTGCGTTTGTGTTTTTCAATGTGTCCTGATCAATCAGGGTGTGCGTTTGTGTTTTTCAATGTGCCCTGACCAATCATGGTGTGCATTTGTGTTTTTCAATGTGTCCTGACCAATCAGGGTGTGCGTTTGTGTTTTTCAATGTGCCCTGACCAATCAGGGTGTGCGTTTGTGTTTTTCAATGTTAATGAGGGAGCTTCACAGATACACTTTGCTGTTTATGAGCAAGCTTCATGGACACACCTGGCTTAGAACTCCTCTATTCTGGAATCCATGTTTTTTATATGCTTTTGGGTTTGTCCCATTGGACCCCTCCGAAATAAAGAGGTCCTGTATGATCTACTGAGAGTTCCTTTCCCTGCCATGGAAAATCGGGCATTAATGACGCAGAAAGGCCTCAGGCCTTTCCTGTAAAGTGGTATTTGGTACAAAATCGCTTTCAAATTATCATTCTCTCGATCTCAAACCGTGCCTCGCGAATCCAATTTGTTTGTAAGCAAAGCAGCAAATTGTTTCAGCCTGCTGGTGAAGCTTGGCCGGGCTTTCATGGTCTTCCCAGAAACCCACGTGCGACGCTTATGCTTTCATCTTAACGGGAAGAGGTAAGGAGCAAAGTCTGACGCGATACGCCGTACCCTTCACAAGTGCTTAACGCACAGCGGTGTTGAGCAGCGCTAAGCACTAACATGCCTGAAAAGGTCCGGCATTCCAAAATCTTTAAGAACTCTTTAATGTACAGGAGACTGCTAAGGGATGGTACAGTTCTTTAAACAGGCCCTTAAATGCTGTGTAGACTCAAGCTCTTCGAGCTGCTCTTGACTGCTTATGTAGAGTTGGAATTTACGCTGTGACTTCCCCGGAAGTCGTGAATCTCTCACCGCCAGAGCTGAAGATCTCAACGTGGCCTCTGTTTGGCAAAATGCTAGCAGCCCAAACACATGCACTCCCATAATGCTCTCATCCACAAGCCAGCAACCATCTTTCTACCCGGCAGGTCACCTGGTATAAGCCAAGTGCTCGTGCCCATAAAAGGAAAGATGCTTCTTGTATTTATGACAGCTGGTAGACCAGCAATACTCAAATTTGACTCTCGAAGACTGTAGCACTGCCGGTTTTCTTGTCTAGTTGAAAGACTGATTAAGGCCACTGATGGTCCAGAGATTACATTCACCTGGTGTCCCAGGTTTAAATCAGTCCAGATCATCGGGGAGGAGTGTAATCCAGCAGCACCACTGACCTCAAGGTTCAGATTTGCGTGTCCCTGTAGCAGGCTGTGGAAGGAGGTAAGGTGGCTAACATGGAACTATTGCTGCTGTGGACTCCAGTGCAGACTCAGCCCTTCCTGTGCTAGTGAGGGCCTTCGTGTCCGGATCAGGTTCTAAGCGGCATGATTCAGGTCCTAAGCAGGGTGGATCAGGTTCTAAGCGACAAGATTCAGGTCCTAAGCAGGGTGGATCAGGTTCTAAGCGACATGATTCAGGTCCTAAGCAGGGTGGATCAGGTTCAAAGCTGGGTGGTTCTAGTTCTAAGCGGGGTGAATCAGGTTCTAAGCTGGGTGGTTCAGGTTCTAAGATGGGTGGTTGAGGTTCTAAGCGGGGCGGTTCAGGTTCTAAGCTGGGTGGTTGAGGTTCTAAGTGCGGTGCTGCCTCTGTGTTTTTACTCTTTCCTGCAGGCTACGCTGCATGCTGAAGCAGCTGGATGAGAGAGATGTGGATTTTGAAGAACTCAAAAAGAACCTGGACTACACAGCATCTCTGCTGGAGGCAGTTTACATTGACGAGACAAGGTCAGAAAGCTTTTAGTCTCCATTCCAAAAATAAACGGCCAAAGTTCCAATCTGTCGAGGAACAGTGCTTTTAGAAAAAAAGGTCAATCTTGTCCACCAGTTATTCATATTTGTCATGAGAAGGTAGTACCTTGTAATTGTTCATTTATAATGGAATTTCTTACGTGTGGTTATAATGTTCTGCATGTGGATCTTAATGTAGCAGTAAGCAGTTGATTTAGATTAGTAGACAGGTATATACCAAGCATAATATAAAAACAAATTAAGACAAAACACAAACTCTTGAAAACATAAGCACCCCATGGTCCTATAAAAATTGCTAATATCCCAAAATTG
>CM077296.1:7762500-7855000 GCA_039654925.1 Anguilla pacifica
AATACCCCCACAGCCCTCTGCCCCGGGCACATTTGCTGCCCTAATACCCCCACAGCCCTCTGCCCCGGGCACATTTACTGCCCTAATACCCCCACGGCCCTCTGCCCCGGGCACATTTACTGCCCTAATACCCCCCACAGCCCTCTGCCCCGGGCACATTTACTGCCCTAATACCCCCACAGCCCTCTGCCCCGGGCACATTTATGCTCTAATACCCCCACAGCCCTCTGCCCCGGGCACATTTACTGCCCTAATACCCCCACGGCCCTCTGCCCCGGGCACATTTACTGCCCTAATACCCCCACAGCCCTATGCCCCGGACACATTTACTGCCCTAATTCCCCCAATAGCCCTCTGCCCCGGGCACATTTACTGCCCTAATACCCCCACAGCCCTCTGCCCCGGGCACATTTACTGCCCTAATACCCCCACGGCCCTCTGCCCCGGGTACATTTACTGCCCTAATACCCCCACAGCCCTCTGCCCCGGGCACATTTACTGCCCTAATACCCCCACAGCCCTCTGCCCCGGGCACATTTACTGCCCTAATACCCCCACAGCCCTCTGCCCCGGGCACATTTACTGCCCTAATACCCCCCACGGCCCTCTGCCCCGGACACATTTACTGCCCTAATACCCCCAATAGCCTGAGTGAACAGCCCTAATAACCCCACATACCCCCACAGACTGAGAGAACAGCTCTCTGCCCAGGTACAGCCATTGTGCCCACTGCTGGACTGCTGGAGCATTGTCTCTGGGCATGCATTCTCAGGGTTAATTTAGGGAAGCAGAGGGGTCAGCCCTCTGAGGTGCTCAGGGTGATAAGGGCTCCTCATTTCAGCATGTTCCTGCAGGTCCTGGAAAAGCCATGCAGGTTAATATATGTGGGGTCACGAGGGCGGTGGCTGCTGCGCACGAAGGTCGTGCTTGTCTGACGTGCTCCAATGTGGACTGCAGCTCCACTCCCACTCCAAGTAGCCTCATTATATTTAGCTTCTACTTCAGTGGCATCTATTGCTTCAAAAAACAACAAATCTCTCTTGAGCTTTGAGTCCTTAAAAAGGACATGAAAAGACTTTTCAAGCCAAAAGTATCGGCCACATCTGTTCTACTTACATACATTGGAAAAATGCGCTTTCCACGAATGCAAATGAACAGGAATAGATATAAAACATCCACCGCAATTGACTGTAATGTCTCCCACTTATAATTATGATTCCTTTTCTGGTCATTACACAGAACACAATATTTCAGTGCAACAGAAACAGATTTTTTTTAACAGTGGAAAAACAACAGACTACTGGAAGAATAATCGAGAGAAAGAAATCTGAGATGAATTTATTCCAGTTATAGTTGAATCCACATATGTTTTGGGGTTGGTGAGGGACATTCATGTGCTGTTGGAGGTGCCAGTGTGTGTGTGTGTGCGTGTGCGTGTGTGTGAATGTGTGTTATACAGAACCATACATAACTCTAACCCCTTGTTACTGATTTAAAGCATTTTCTTTGAACTTTACTATTCTTCTCAAAATGTGCACCTCTCATGTAATGTGTAATAACTGAAAATGTCTCCTCCAGAGTTTACTGTACTGCATCCCCCCCCCACCCCCCCCAGTGCTGCAGATGCACTAAACAAAGCCATTTCCACCTTCTTCCTGCGTTCTGTCTTTCAATTTACACCTTCTTCCCACGTTCTGTCTTTCAATTTCACTTCGATACAGTGAGCAGAATAAAGGTCAGTTCAAGGCAGGCCAAAGACTGGGTGTAGCAGTAGGCTAGTGTAGCAGTAGGCTAACGTGCGATTGTGTGCTCCCTGCCCTCTGAAAGGTCCGACTTCGCCCTGATCTACAACGACCGGTCGGTTCTGGAGAGTCACCACGTCAGCGCCACGTACCGCCTGATGCAGGACGAAGAGATGAACATCTTCATCAACCTCTCCCGCGAGGAGTGGACGTAAGAGCTACCCTCGCCTGGTTCTGTCCTTCCCCACTTCACCATGAGGTCTAGAACCTTCTCCTGTTTTCTGTTCTCTTCCTTATCCTCTTCCCTGTCCGATATAGAGCTCTCTCTTCTGTTTCCTGTTCCCCTCCTTATCCTCTTCCCTGTCTGATATAGCGCCTTCTCCTGTTTCCTGTTCCCTTCCTTATCCTCTTCCCTGTCCAATATAGAGCTCTCTCTTCTGTTTCCTGTTCCCTTCCTTATCCTCTTACTGTTCTTCTCCTTATCCTCTTCCCTATCTGATATAGCGCCCTCTCCTGTTTCATGTTCCAGCAGCAACAGCTCAGGCTGGTTGTGGATTATCCTCTGTTCACCCCTTTCGAATCTGGGCCTACCAAATACTCTGACCAGCACTGCAGTGCATTTTGGGTACCACTTGCTTTTTAAAAGGATTCAGACATGACAGGCGATGAAGTTTTATTCCTGCTGCCCTGTTTTCTCCTTCAAACAGAAGCTTATATTTGGCCTCGCTGTTATGCTGTGTTAATGGCTGCTGAGTAGAGACTTGGTTAGACAAAAGAAAGCATCGGTTTTACTCCTATAAAATTATGCCTTGCCTTGTGTTTAGCAATATTCATGTGTATCATAAAGTATGCAATCTAAATATAAACTAATCCCAGAGAATAAGTTATCAGTTAAGTTCTAGATCAATGGGTGATAAGTACTAGCATTACAAAATGGCGGATTTTCATACTTGAGTTGGGGCCATTTTTTCCATGTCTTCTCTTTGTTGCTTTACCCAGAGGTGTCACTAGGGGGGTGCGGGGGGGGGGGGGGGGGGTGTGGACCGCATCGGGTGACACCATCAAAGGGGGGTGACACCGACATGACTGGCAATAAATTTTTTGTGCAGTGTTTTGTGTAGTGACGGGTTGAAACAGCAAATTTCTCCGATGCAGTTTACCGCCGGTTGTGACGAGAAGCGCTTTGTCGTTTGAATGCATAACCCCGGTCGCAACATCCAACAGCACCCCCCTCCCCGCCCCCCACCCCCTGGTAAAACATCGGGTCGACCGCATCCGGGTGTCGGCAAACCCTAGTAACACCACTGGCTTTACGTAAGCCGAACGGTTTTATTTCATGTGTTTATATGTTTTCTGTTCTGTGCTTCACTGGCACGTCCCTGTGGCAGATTTCTTTAGTGACTGCTGTTGGCATAACTGCTAGTACGTCCCAGCTCAGTAATAATTGTACTAGCACCAGTAAAACTAAAAGAGGTCATTATTGGCTGTGGTCTAGAGGCTCACCCGCTCGGGCTGCATCAAGGTCACACGCTCACAGTTCAAGGTCACACACTCACAGTGCTAGGTCACACACAGTTCAGGGTCACACACTCACAGTGCTAGGTTACACACTCACAGTGCTAGGTTACACACTCACAGTGCTAGGTCACACACTCACAGTGCTAGGTCACACATTCACAGTGCTAGGTCACACATTCACAGTGCTAGGTCATACACTCACAGTGCTAGGTCACACATTCACAGTGCTAGGTCACACACTCACAGTGCTAGGTCACACACAGTTCAAGGTCACACACTCACAGTGCTAGGTTACACACTCACAGTGCAAGGTCACATTCACAGTGCTAGGTCACACACTCACAGTGCTAGGTCACATTCACAGTGCTAGGTCTCACACTCACAATGCAAGGTCACATAATAACAATGCAAGGTCACACAATCATAGAGCGAGGTCACACACTGACAGTGCTAGGTCACACACTCACAGTGAAAGGTCACACACACAGTGCTAGGTCACACATTCACAGTGCTAGGTCACACACTCACAGTGCTAGGTCACACATTCACAGTGCTAGGTCACACACTCACAGTGCGAGGCCACACACTCACAGTGCTAGGTCACACACTCACAATACTAAGTCACACACACTCACAGTGCTAAGTCACACACACACAGTGCGAGGTCACACACTGAGACAGTTACAGCCGAAGTGCCGTATGAAACGGATCGTGTTCATTCTCACACTTTCAAAGCTTTAAATCTGAACCGATGCTGTGTCCCCTCATTCCTGCATGAGCTGTGAGGACTTTGAACTGTGTGAAGGACAGCAGAGGCAGGCCTGAAAGCACTCGTCCAACTTAGAAAGTCTAACTTGCTTTTGTGAAAATTAATTTAACAAAATCTACACCGCCGGAAAGCACTTCAGTTCAGCTTCCATCTTTGCGTTTCCGGCTTCACGTTTTTGTCAGATCAGGAAACCATCTCGAAACGACCACTGCCTCCAGCACTCAGCGCCGTTCTGATTGCGATTGATAACACGTCATGCACTCTGTGAAGAAGGTCATCACAACACAAGAGGCTTTGGTGAACTTTTTTTTTTTTTCATTTTCAGTGTCTGATTGGAATCATTACATAGATTACCGTAATCGTGTTTTTTTTTAAACGTGTTACTCTAGTTTTGTTGCTATAAATCTTAATAATCAATAACCAAACCTGAGGTAATTTGACTCTCATTATCACATTTATTTATTAGTCCTTTTCAACATGTCCTTTTCAGTGGTCCACTATCTTTGACTTCTTACCAACGGTTTGATTTTTCCAGCCTTCATTTATCAAACACAGCTTCGTTTCCCATGTTGTATTTCCTATCGCTAAGAAACATGTCTGTATAATTTCGACAGCATTGCTAACTTTTTTAATCAGTGGAAAGTGTGACTTATTTCTCTTTAGGCTGATGCTCGTAGTTCTGCATCTGCGATAGGGAGTCTGATACTGCAGTGCCTCTAGAATTTCTTTGAGCCCACAACTGGCTTTATGAGTAAATACATTTCCTGGGACCCATCTCTTCTGAAACTGTAGCCTAACATATAAATATGCACGTTGATAACATATGTCAAAAACTTGCCACCTCATCATCCCCTGATTTAATTGGCTAAAAAAAAGTTCTCTCCCTCCAGTGGAGCTGCTCAGTGGCCAACAATAGAGGATTGTGGTTGTAGTGGGCAGCTCCCAGGTGTGAATGTGTATGAGTGTGAAGCAGGGCATTGCTGCAAAAGAGCATCCGTGCTCAGTGAACCTACCCTGTATAAAGGTTAAATACATTTTTTTTTAAATGTCAAAGCATCTGCATGCACACTGCCATTGGTATCGTGCATATATCTACTACAGATGAATTTGCTGACAGTCAGTGATGAATGGAAACTACGTAATATGCATCCAGTTGTTTTTTAACACCGATGTTGTGACCCTGCTCAAGCCCTCTCATGGCCCGCGGTTGGGAAGCCCTGCCATAAGGCCCGGTTGTGTGTGCTACTTCCAGGTTCAAGCTTGTATGACTGACAGCTCAGTTAGTACCTCTACTCTTCTGCAGAGCTGTACTGTGACACCTGTATTAGCTGTGGTCTGTGTGTGACTCCCACAGTGTGCGTAGTCTCTGGTGTGTGCGTGTGAGAGTGTGTGTGAGTGTGTGAGAGAGTGCATGTGTGTAATGTGAATATGTGAGAGTGTGTGTGTGTGTGTATTGTGTGCGTGTATGAGTGTGAGTGTGTGAGAGTGAGTGTGTGTGTGTAGTGTGAGTGTATGTGTGTGAGAGTGCGTGTGTGTATATTGTGTGTGTGTGCATGAATGTGTGCGTGTGTGTGCATGTGAGTGTGTGAGAGTGAGTGTGTGTGTGTAGTGTGAGTGTGTGTGAGAGTGCGTGTGTGTATAGTGTGTGTGTGTGTGTGTGTGTGAGAGAGTGAGTGTGTGTGTGTAGTGTGAGTGTATGTGTGTGAGAGTGCGTGTGTATAGTGTGTGTGTGTATGAATGTGTGCGTGTGTGTGCATGTGAGCGTGAGTGTGTGAGAGTGAGTGTGTGTGTGTAGTGTGAGTGTATGTGTGAGAGTGAGTGAGTGTGTGTGTGTGTGTGAGTGAGAGAGTGTCTGAGATTGTGTGTGTGTGAGTGAGAGAGTGTCTGAGAGTGTGTGTGTTTTTGTGTGTGAGTGACTCATGTTCTCTCTGCTGTGTGGTAGGGAGCTGCGCTCGTTGGTCATAGAGATGGTTCTGGGCACAGACATGTCCTCCCACCTCCTCCAGGTCAAAGCCATGAGGGCCTGTTTGCAGCAGCAGGAACGGTAAAGTACCCATGATTCCTGTTTCCTGTTTTCTGTTCCACCTCAGTTCTAACCTGTAGTTACACCCTCCAACACCAAGAGGGCGACACTGGGATTTACTTTGAGCAAATAACACATTTGGTACCTTATGCTATTCAAACAAGGCCATGCTCAAAACCGCTTACTTGCCTACTATTGAGTATTCAAGTTGTATTGTATTCAATAGTAAGCAAGTAAGCTGTTCTGGACATGGCCCTTGATTAGTTGAACCAGATCTGTCAGTGCTGAGATACAACAAAACAGTGTACCGGCACCAGCCCTCTTCACAGACACCCCTGCTTTAGAGGCCGGCAGCCCTCCAGTTGGTCCTTAACTGCATAATTATTGATTAATGCAACAGTACCTACAGTGACACCTTGAGGATAAGGACTGAAATGCAGGCCAAATTCTTCCCAGGCCCCATGGTCAGGAAAAGCCTATGCATTACGTGTGCAAAATGTCATTTTTAGTGTGTATGAAACATATTTTGAAATTTGTTCTGCGGATGCACAGGTGAGGTTGTGTTTCTGAGTGTTGGAAATTGCATGGACAACACCCTAATGTCTGGCAGAGCCTGAGATCTTATAACAGTCATGTCTCGTAACCAATCAGACAGGGGGCCAATGACTCACCCTCAGAGATGTAAATGTACCTTGTTATTACTATGAAAGAGAAGTATAGTTTCTGTGTTTGTTGAGCACTTGGTACCACAGTTTTGTTCCTGGGAATGGCAGTATAATTAGGCCTAAATGTTCCCAGTTATGGTCATGGGGTCTGTCTCTCAATCAGTATGGAGATTAGTTTAGTCCAGTCCGTTTTCTGTATGGAGTCTGTCTCTCCATCAGCACAGAGATTAGTTTAGTCCAGTCTGTTTTCTGTATGGAGTCTGTCTCTCCATCAGCACAGAGATTAGTTTAGTCCAGTCTGTTTTCTGTATGGAGTCTGTCTCTCCATCAGCACAGAGATTAGTTTAGTCCAGTCTGTTTTCTGTATGGAGTCTGTCTCTTTATCAGTTCAGCTGTGTGTGCCTGTGCAGGGAAACAGGTAGAGACAGAGGGGAAGCTTGGCTCTGTGTGCCTGTGCTGGGACGCAGGTAGAGACAGAGGGGAAACTGGGCTCTGTGTGTGCCTTTGCAGGGTAGATAAACCCAAAGCTTTGTCCCTGCTGCTCCACACTGCTGACATCAGCCACCCCACCAAACCCTGGACTCTGCACTCTCGCTGGACCAAGGCCCTGATGGAGGAGTTCTTCAGACAGGTACACACTCACCTATGGACCTAAGAGCAGGTATACATTTACCTATGGACTTATGAGCAGGTTACAGTCACCTATGGACCTATGAACCTGTAAACATTCATCTATGGACCTATGAGCAGGTAACCACACACCTATGGACGAATGAGCAGGTACACACTTATCCGTGGACCAATGAGCAGGTATCTGCCCACCTACAGATATGTCTGTGTAATCCATTGCTTTAATCGATCAATAAAAAGTGGAGTAACAGGAAAACACAGCAGACCCTGCAGCTCTCCAGGACCAGGGCTGGGGACCCCAGCAGACCCTGCATCCCTCCAGGACCAGGGCTGGGGACCACAGTAGACTCTGTGGCTCTCCAGGACCAGGGCCGGGGACCCCAGTAGACTCTGTGGCTCTCCAGGACCAGGGCCGGGGACCCCAGCAGAACTTGTTGCTCTACAGAAGCAGGGCTGGGACCCCATAATGTGCAGTAAAACAGATTCTGTTGTTTTTTTAGGGGGATAGAGAGGCAGAGCTGGGACTCCCATTCTCTCCCTTGTGTGATCGTAAGAGCACCTTAGTGGCCCAATCCCAGATAGGTAACGTACCGCACAGTACAGTAATCTACTGTAAATGTTCCATACAACGCACCCAATCACTACTGTAATCTACTGTAAATGTTCCATACAACGCTCCCCATCACTACTGTAATTTACTGTAAATGTCCCATACAACGCACCACATCACTATGGTAATCTACTGTAAATGTTCCGTATGACGCACTAATGACAAGGACAATAACTAACTAAGACATGCAGTTCCTCAGCAGCTGGCTCTCAAGGACATTCCAAACACAATGTTTACTGAAGAAGCATTTAAGACTGTGTAGATTAACTCTGTCCAACAGAAATACTGGCACAGATATTGTTTATTGCTTCATTTGTACTTTCTCAATGTAAATAGATTATGCTTTTTGTGTGGAAAAGGAGTGTACATGAAAAATGAACAACTACCTTAAAAAAGGTTACCAGTGTTTTAAGCGGCAAAATTAAATTCTGTTCATCACTGTAATTAAGAGTAATGCCATTTTAGAGTTATGTATGCATATAGGTTTGGCATGAGCAAATCACCATTTCATGAAAGCACATGAGAACATGCTACTGAGAAACAGTACTGACGGGAAGCCAATACTTCACAGAGTGAAAAACAGGCAGAGCTTCCATATGCCATCAGGGGCTGATCTATCATTGTACTCTGCTGTGGAGAGCAAAGTTTCTAAATTTATCGACACACCTGAACGACTGACGGCTAGCTGTAGCTCCACCCATTTCAGAAAGCTCACTCTCCCATCACTGAATGACCAGTGGCCATTTTGCGCCCGCAGGCTTTATTGATTTCATCGTGGACCCCACCTTCTCCCTGCTGACGGACATGGCCGAGCGGATTGTCATCCCGCTGGTCCAGGAGAACCCTGAACCGCCCGACCCCTGCAATCGAAACAGGTGTTCTGTGGACTCAATTTTAGGCTTTTAAAATCTTCTCCTGTGCGCTTGCTGTGGATGTAATCTGTAGGCTATGTATTTAGGATTTGTATCTTTGGTTCTTGCGTACAGAATGCATTTGCATTAGTACTGTAGTGAAAGTCACTGGCCTGTGAATGTTGTTCTCCTGGACTGGCATTACTGCTCCCATAGTTAAATAAGGCAAATACACTTGTGTTCATTCTTTCACATGTATACAGTAAGAGCAGCTAAATGGATTTAATGAATGTTTTGTGCACGTCTTGTGTGACATTGGACCATATACTGACGCATAAGCTTTCAGTTACTACATTTTCAAATTAAATATTAAAACTCTGAATAGTAACAGAAACATATTCCATCTAAAATAGTTTTTATTTTTGTATTTTGGTGGCTAATTGTTATTATTTTTGCCTTTCAGTCTACTGTGGAAGGAGAGCTCCAGGGGCCTGCAGTGGAGTCTAGCTCACATCACGGCCGAGCTCGTCAGTTTCCGCTCCACCTGGACCCGGCACACCGAGGAAAACAAGTTCAAATGGAAGGAGAGAGCGGTAAACGGTGCGTATGACCCCGGCCAAGGGTGCGTATGACCCCTACGAAGGGTGCGTATGACCCCTACCAAGGGTGGGTATGAACGGCCAAGGGTGGGTATGACCCCGGCCAAGGGTGGGTATGAACGGCCAAGGGTGGGTATGACCCCGGCCAAGGGTGCGTATGACCCCGGCCAAGGGTGGGTATGAACGGCCAAGGGTGGGTATGACCCCGGCCAAGGGTGCGTATGACCCCGGCCAAGGGTGGGTGTGACCCCTGCCAAGGGTGGGTATGACCCCGGCCAAGGGTGCGTATGACCCCGGCCAAGGGTGCGTATGACCCCGGCCAAGGGTGGGTATGAACGGCCAAGGGTGGGTGTGACCCCGGCCAAGGGTGGGTATGACCCTGGCTAAGGGCGGGTATGACCCCGGCCAAGGGTGGGTATGAACGGCCAAGGGTGGGTGTGACCCCGGCCAAGGGTGGGTATGACCCTGGCTAAGGGTGGGTATGACCCCGGCCAAGGGTGGGTATGACCCCGGCCAAGGGTGGGTATGAACGGCCAAGGGTGGGTGTGACCCCGGCCAAGGGTGGGTATGACCCCTGCCAAGGGTGGGTATGGCCCTGATCAACAGCCTTCCGCCTTTGAGAGCTTAATTTACACGATAATCCATTCTTCATTGAACTGTTTATCTTTCAACATACACAGAACAAATGTAGAACAAAAGGGCATAGATGAATAATTATTTTTAAACAGCACACTTTGGTTGTAGAAAGCTTTGATCATGGCAGGACATCGCCAACTTGGCAGGGACAAATTAAAATAAACTTCGGCGGGTGGCACTCCAGCGAGAAACTGCAAAACAAATAAATAAGCTACAAAGCAAACAGCGAGTCATGAATAATGGAAAGCAGATTATAGCCTACTTCCAGAAGTGATATGTTCTATTTTAAAGAAAAGTATAATTCTGCCTTCAATGGAAACTGAGGAAAACTCATTTTAAACACTTATCCTTAACTGTATTATCCTTAAGTATTAATATGTAAGTAATGCACAGAAAGAAGGTTGAGGACACGGATTCTGAGTGAAACAGTGTTTACTGCAGCTCTTTCACCGAGGCAAGCACAGAGTCTGAGTGCCTGCCTCCAATTTAGCTCTTCATGCAGAACCTCACCTGAGTACCTGCCTCTAATTTAACCCTTCATGCAGAACCTCACCTGAGTACCTGCTTCTAATTTAGCTCTTCATACAGAACCTCCCTAATGCACATGGTGGTCCAGCCATTTCAGTCACCTGCTGTCTTTATCACCTTTAACCTTTATTGTTAGTAAAGTAAAAGTGAACCTCCCGCCTTTTCTGTTTCCCGTGACAGGTTCCCTGGATCAGAGCTCTACAGCGGAGCTCTCGCCCAGCGCTGACTCTGACTCCGAGGAGGGTTCGCGGAAAAGCCCGGAAGAGAACACTACGCCGCAGTGAAGGCTGCCGCCGGGGCGGTGGCTAAACTCCGCCCCCGCTCCGCGCTGCAGCCGCCGAAAGAACACGCGTAGCTTCTGCCACCTCCACGCCTCAGAGGCCCTCTCCTTCTTTACGCTTCGTCCTGCTCTTCTCCTAATTTTAGCCGGCCCAGTCCTGCTCTCCGGCCGCCCCCGCTGCTGCGCCCCCACCGTCAATTCGGGCGAGCGTAGAAAGGCGCCAAACGCCAGGCCACTGCTTCCCTTGCAGCCGCCGTCCGCACGCTGAGCACACGCTGAGCACACGCTGAGCACATGCCGAGCACATGCTGAGCACACTCTAAGCACATGCCGAGCACATGCTGAGCACACACTGTGGCTAGTCGGATCAGTTGCTTCGCGTGTGGCTTCGGTGCTCCAGCAGGGGTCGCCAGAGAGCGATGAGTATCCTCCCAGTCACCAAACCCCCACAACCACCCCCCCCCCCCCCCCCCCAATGGGCGACCCGTATTATGCCCCACCCTGCAGGGGGTGGACGGGGTCCTACCCCAGGGGCAAACCGACCAGGGCCTTAACAGCAGCCCCGTTTAGATAGAGAGTGTGACGGCCATCTCCTGACTAGAACACCTAAATAACACGTTAAAATTCCCGAAGCCCTCAGAGCGCCTCGGCCAGAGCCCGGCTAAAGCAGACCGCGGATCCACCGCGACGTCCCTGCCGTGGGCGGCGTGTGACCCCGTAGTAAAAGGGGCGACATAGCTCAGGAGGTAAGACCGATTGTCTGGCAGTCGGAGGGTTGTCGGTTCAAACCCCGCCCTGGGCGTGTCGAAGTGTCCTTGAGCAAGACACCTAACCCCTAACCTCTAACTGCTCTGGCGAATGAGAGGCATCAATTGTAAAGCGCTTTGGATAAAAGCGCTATATAAATGCAGTCCATTTACCATTTAGTGCAATGCTAAACCTGCGCTCCCTTCCCAGCTTCCCCTGGGCCAACAGCTCTGGCCTCCTGCACTTCCTCCTCAGAGAGCGCGCATCTCAAACAGTCTCTGCGCTGAGTGGGACCGGCTTTGATTTAATCAGGCTGGGGGGGGGAGACTGCGCGTTGAGATCAAAAGCTTTGATGTGGAGTCATTTCTCTGACAGGTCTTTGAAAGCGCACGAGCACTAATGTAGGTTACTGATTTAGCTTTAAGCCGACTCTTAACGGCGAATAATATTTGAGGAGACCGAACATGCTGGTCATGTTATACTGCATGTTTATTGCAGCTTCTGGGTTGGATCCACTTCTGATCAGTCAGATGTTGAATTTATTAATGAGGCTTATTAACGAGCGACAAAAGTAATCCACCGTGTGCCTACACATTTTATGGATAGGCACCCTCTTGTAGACTGCACAGAATCTGTTTATATTTTTCCAGCTTTATTCATTTGTTCATTTATTCATTTTTGCTGCAGGTTAAATCTTAGACAAATTGTTTAATTTTTGAATACACCATAATATAATGACAATCCCAATATTCTAATTCAGATTCAGTCTAATGTGAGATAATAGTGTAGTGGTCTGCTGAATGCAGTTTTGCTCCAGTTAGGAAAACCTCAAAGAAAATGCACTTCATCCTCCGTGGAACTGTGCTGTTCTCCATCACATTTAGGGTAGACAGATGAGACATCCTGATTAAATTCACTCTCGGTAGACTTGGTCCCTTGCTATTTTAAGATTGTGTTTTAAGTGCTTCCAAATTGATATTCTGCACAGGGTGTACTAATTAGGGAAGAGCAGCCATGGTTTTGCAGGAAAAGGTAGAGCCAGCTGTTTGTGCCAGATTGGTAAATGCAAACTGCTATGTCATATGAATGACAGACACCTCACTGAGGACTACCCTTTGGTCAGTGCATCATTATTGTTTTGACTTGTGGTTTCTATGCACATTACTGTATATAAAAATTGATGTACATCACAAGTGATAGCCTTTTCAAGCCTTTATACAGTCATGCCTTAAGAAACACAACCCGGCCTTAAGAAAAATAGCAATTTAACACAGAAAAATTGGCCTTATGCTTGAAAGGGCTAAAAATCTTGCAAACAGCAATTAGTAACATGGTGGTAGTTTTTTATATTTTTTTATTTTTTAGCTTGACTGTATTCAACTTTGAATCCTTTTCTGTTTAATCTTTTTACTGTAATATACTTACTAATAATATTTAATAAAGCTTAAAGTGCAAATAACTGAATTAATTGAAAAATGTTTTTTGTATCTTGTTATGTAGTACTACAAGAATAAAGTTATTAATAGATGCAGTTATTTCCCACCTTTGTCCTTGTTTTTTTGGTGTAAAATATTTCGTATCTGTACTGTAGTGATGACTAGGAACTATTTATGGGTCACAAGTATTATGTATTCTGATATTATGAGTCAGTACTTTGTTGATAATGTTTTTGTTTTCTTTGTTTTTTTTTAAACACAATATTGAAAGTCCGCATCTGGCTTAATATTCTGTTTCTGTTTGAGTTTCATAGCTCATAACTAATAAAGTTGGTTCAAAACCCAGAATTAAAAAATCATGATGCAAGTTGGTAAATGGAGAATAAACACAGTCATTTCTGTTTCTCAGAATTACCTTTCTTGCAGGTACAATGTTTATTCATAGCACTTGCAATATGCTACAGTATACGCCATTTTATTCTGATCTTGGCATCTGAATAAACGTATATGCCTGCAAACAAAGCCGGCAGTTCATCTGCTTGTGCCCAAAAGTTTAAAAATGCACTTTGTTAACGTCACTGCGATGTCAAGTTTGATGGTTGCAACAAGCAGCATGTGTGGATTAATCAAAATGCAATTTAAAAAAAAATTACCACACAATACTACTGCAACATTAAGAACATATTATGTAGATTTGCCTTTTTTACACAAGGTTTGCCGAACACATTCTAGATGTAAGCCACACGTGCAGTTTGACTAATGCGGTTTGTCAATTAAATGCACAGTGCTAGCAAAAAATAAAACCCAGAAACTTATTCCGACTAAAGTATTAGTGTAAATCTATAGCCAGCAGATGTTTCTGTTATAGCAGCATTTATGTCCTAACCCCAGTTTGCTGATATCTCACTACCCCAGCCTCCCTTCCTATAAATCAATGAATGATGGCCTGGCTTTCCTGAGTCCATCAATCTGTCACGGCTAAGGAAGTTGCCGTGGAATGATTTAATGAACTACAGGAAGTACAGCAAAAGGTGCGGAACTCTCCAAGCATTCATGGCGAGTCATGGTCTTTATACTGCTTAATCACTGGAAGATGATCCCTGCAAGCATTCAGGTGAGTCATGGTCTTTATACTGCTTAACCACTGGAAGCACATCCCTGCAAGCATTCAGGTGAGTCATGGTCTTTATACTGCTTAACCACTGGAAGATGATCCCTGCAAGCATTCAGGTGAGTCATGGTCTTTATACTGCTTAACCACTGGAAGATGATCCCTGCAAGCATTCAGGTGAGTCATGGTCTTTATACTGCTTAACCACTGGAAGCTCATCTCTGTAAGCGTTCATGATGAGTCATGGTCTTTATACTGCTTAACCACTGGAAGCTCATCTCTGTAAGCGTTCATGATGAGTCATGGTCTTTATACTGCTTAACCACTGGAAGATGATCCCTGCAAGCATTCAGGTGAGTCATGGTCTTTATACTGCTTAACCACTGGAAGATGATCCCTGCAAGCATTCAGGTGAGTCATGGTCTTTATACTGCTTAACCACTGGAAGCTCATCTCTGTAAGCGTTCATGATGAGTCATGGTCTTTATACTGCTTAACCACTGGAAGCTCATCTCTGTAAGCGTTCATGATGAGTCATGGTCTTTATACCGCTTAACCACTGGAAGCTCATCTCTGTAAGCGTTCATGATGAGTCATGGTCTTTACACTGCTTAACCACTGGAAGCTTTGGCTTCATCACAGACTGCTCCCGTCTTCCTCTCGTCCGGCGAGGTCAGTCTCCACTCCTAGGGGGCCACACCTGGGGGCCACACTGGTGACATGCACTGTGTTTCTCAGCGCTGATTGGCTGAGGGTCCCTGACTGGCTGAAGAGCACACGCACCTCGTCCCCACGACCAAAATTGGTTGCTGCTCAGAAGAAAACCCCAAAAACCCGCGTACAATGCGGCCTCCGGGAGCAGGGGTTTGAGACCCCCGCTCTAGTTTTGCACAGGTACCACGAAACACAGCTGATTATGGGACAGCAAATCGGGCGCACGTTGGGAACAGTCATAGTCACCCTGGTTCTAGACAGAAGCTTTAGTAGATGTGATTTGTTTTTGCTGGAAACCTGAAAACGTGTGCCGCCATCTTGAATAAATTCCCGTTCCTCTCCAGTGTCCAGGGGCCTCTCGTGAAGTCTTTTGCTGTTTCTGTGTCAGGCCCACTGAATTTACCCGACTATCACACACAGGAACACAAACAATAATTTCTTTCATGATGCCCTTAGGCCCTGAGTGTGAGTTCAAACCAAGACTGTCGGCCCACAGGGTTTTTAAATATTGGATGTGGATGATGTTATATGCTCGCTTCTCATTGTCTGTTACATAATTAATATCCCACTTTTCTATTTTTAGGGGACCTGCAAGTAGGCCTGGTATTGCACACCACCAGAGATGCAACACATATGCTCCAGAGCTGGAGGAGACTGTGTAGGAATGGCACGGCCATTTTTTTTCCTGTTGAATAAACCAATGCAAATTTTAACCAGGGGAATTTATAAATATTTACGTTGGTTATCAACACCACTCCAACAGCTGTGCAGAAATGTAAAAAAGGGATAGAACTCTATGTTGTTCTGGTCTGTTTGTGGTCCTCGTTTATGTCACAAGGCTTCAAATTACACAACTTGCCTCATGTACTTGCTAAAAACAAAAGAATTAAATAAAAACACTGAATCAAACAGAGAGAGAAAATGTCAGTATTCCACAAATATGAATGTGTGTGGATGCAAAATTACACATTAAACTCTACTAATAGCTCCGGGTTAAGTCTAATATATCTGTAAAATTTTCCTGTTCAGATTTAACAGAAACTGACATCTATGTGTCAGACTCCTCGGAATATTATTCACAAATCTGGCAACCATCCCCAGGTTCCCTACTACCGTTTGGATTTATACGGCATCAGTTTTATTTGTGTTCATGCCAGCTAAGGAAATAAACTGAAATCCTCTCAGAGCATCTTGCGGTTCGTGAGCTGAACTGGAATATGGCTGAATGAGACAGAAATGCAAGCCAGCCGGCTGACTAGTGCTGGCCATAAAGGGCCCGGGGTTGCCACAGCTGCCCGCTTACCCGCGTTTCGCGATATGCCTCTACAGCAGTACGATAGAGATAAGCTCAGGTGATCCGGACAAGCTGTATAATGGGCAGGGGCCTCTGCTTGTAACCTAAAGGCCGCGGTTTCGATACTCAGGTAGGACACTGCCGATGGACCCTTGAGCAAGCTGCTTAACCTGAATTGCTTCAGCTATATATGATGCTATGCAAAACAAAAGTGACTATGCATAACAGTGTCTTCTAAATGCCCCTAATGTAATATAACAATGTATGAGGGAATGAAGACCAGCCGTTAAGAGAAGGCAGAATGGCTGGTAAATGGTTGCGCCCCCAGTGGACGGCCGTGGTACTGGTCAGTTGATCGAACAGCCACGAGAAGAGACAGCGGTTTGATTGCCGCTTGTTTTCTGGAAATGGATTTTCCCCCAACCCAACTGTACGTACGCCAGGGGTGTGACACCCCCACTTCATGTGTGACCCCTAAACAGATTTACTGTGATTTCAACACCTCAGTCGAACACGGTCAAAGAGACCAAATGTGGTTTCCCGTAAAATGAACTAAAGATTGCATGGGCTGCAAATTGAAAAGCTCAGATGACACATTTTCTTTCTTTCTTTAATTGATGTGATATAAACATTATTATATACATTCTCCAATCATACATTTACAGCAGTGTATACAAACGTGTATTTCACAAATCACTACCAGACACAGCTCAATCAGGAGAGGTATCAGTCTCCTCGTCCTCTAACACTAGACACATACAGATGACCTGCTCCATTGAAACGTATGGAAGCTGCTCAGCCAATGGGAACGGCAGAAGTAGCAGAGACCAGCGGTGGGTGCGCTGCCCACACAGACAGCGTCGCATGCGGTTCATCTGCTGTGGGGTTTCCCTCATGGTGGGTAGCCAACCCTGACCGGAAAAGATCTCAGCAGACTTTTTAAAAAAGTGAAGCGGAGGAGTGAGAGCTAGCGGAAGGAACAGCCAGGGGACCAGCACTCTGCCGACTGAACGCAGCGTTCAGTATCCTTCAGCGTTCAGTCTTCTTAAAGAGCTCTACGGCAGGAGAACCCAACACTCATACCTGGGAGCAGGGCTTAGCATTGGGGTGAGGAGCGGGGCTTAGTACTGGGGTGGAGGCGGGGCTTAGCACTGGGATGGGGGTGGGGCTTAGCACTAGGGTGGAGGCGGGGCTTAGCACTGGGGTGGGGGCAGGGCTTAGCACTAGGGTGGAGGCGGGGCTTAGCACTGGGGTGAGGAGCGGGGCTTAGCACTGGGGTAGGGGGCGGGCTTAGTGCTATGGTGAGGGGTGGGGCTTATCACTGGGGTGGGGGGCAAGGCTTAGCGCTGGGGTGGGGGCGGGGCTTAGCACTGGGGTGGGGGTGGGGCTTAGCACTGGGGTGAGGAGCAGGTCTTAGCACTGGGGTAGGGGGCGGGCTTAGTGCTATGGTGAGGAGCGGGGCTTAGCACTGGGGTAGGGGGCAGGGCTTCGTGCTGGGGTGGGGGCGGGGCTTAGCACTGGGGTGGGGGGAAAGGCTTAGCGCTTGGGAGAGTAGCAGGAGGGTCAGGGGTGGGGCTTAACACAGGGGTGGGGGCATGGCTTAGCACTGGGGTGAGGAGTGGGGCTTAGCACTGGGGTAGGGGGCGGGGCTTAGTGCTGGGGTGAGAAGCGGGGTGGGGCTTAGCACTGGGGTAGGGGGCGGGGCTTAGTGCTGGGGTGGGGCTATTCACAGGGGTGGGGGCGAGGCTTAGCACTGGGGTAGGGGGCGGGGCTTAGTGCTGGGGTGAGAAGCGGGGCGGGGCTTAGCACTGGGGTGAGGAGCGGGGTGGGGCTTAGCACTGGGGTGGGGGCGGTGCTTAGCATTGGGCTAGGGGGCGGGGCTTAGCGCTGGGGTGACGTTCACTTGTCTTTTTCCAACAGCATCATGCAATCATGGTTCGCTAGCTAAATCAGACGACAATCCGCCCGTACGATGTGCTATGAAATCCTCTATTCAAAGGACCCGTCTCTTTTCAACTAAAATGCAGCTAAGCTACTACAAAAGATACGTGATACAAAATGAGACCTGTGAGTTCTGTTTTTCAGATAGAAAAAGGAGCCGACTTCTTCTTCCTTTTTACGGCGCTCATAAAAGAGAAGATCTGTCGGTGGTCTCCTGTACAGTGAGGTCGGCAGCATTTACAGCACAGCGGAGATGGTGAAAAGGAAAGACTTCTTCCCTTCTGAAACTTAGCTACAGTTCTTATTCAAAGACACTGACGCTTTGAAATGACACTCAAAGCGCTGTAATAAATGCTGGCCTCACTCGTATATAACACAACAACAACAACAACGTCGAAAATAAGTAAGAGAGAGCAGGAGCCGCGGGCGGTGGTGCCGCCCTGTCTTGGCTGTCTGACGGCCGCGCTTCATTGAAGCTCGTTCCTTCTGCTGATGGAGTCATCGCCTGGCCTGGTGTTCTGACAAACCGAGCCACGCGGTCAGGACGTCCTAGTCCCTGCTCAAGCCGTTCAATGAGCCAGAAAAACAGCACTACCCCTCAGATTGTTCTATGGCGGAGAAAACGCAGGATGTGACAGGTCACATTGACATTGATTTAAAAACAAGCCGAACTGAAATAACTCAAGATGAAATGATCCTGCATGATGTCTATACCCAAACACAATAACACATCAGATAATTTGTTTGGTGTTAAATTGGGCTATTTCGCATATCCAGTTTTTTTTTGTTAGTTTTTTTTTGTCCATTTTCGAGACTAACGAGAAATTACGTAGCCCTGCTACGTTACTAACAGAAAGATAATTGCTTGCCAGAGCAATGTGCCATAACTTCTGCTTTATTATGCTCAAAGTAACACACAATTGTGAGCATAACTAACTGACAGCGCAGTGTGAAACTCTACAATACACATGCAGTTTCAGTAGGAAGGGCAGTTTGAATAGGCAGGGCAGTTTGATTATGCAGGGCAATCTGAGTAGGTGGGTAATCCTGAGGGCTAGGGCAGGTAGGGTAATTCTGTAAGTAGGGCAGTATGATTAGGCAGGGTAGATTGAGCCAGTAAGGCAGTTTGAGTAGGTAGGGCAGTTTGAGTAGGCAGGGTAGATTGAGCCAGTAGGACAGTTTGAGTAGGTAGGGCAGTTTGAGTACTGTATGTAGGCAATCGTGAGGGCTAGGGCAGGTAGGGTAATTTTGTAGGTAGGGCAGTTTGATTAGGCAGGGCAGTTTGAATAGGCAGGGCAGTTTGATTATGCAGGGCAATCTGAGTAGGTGGGTAATCCTGAGGGCTAGGGCAGGTAGGGTAATTCTGTAAGTAGGGCAGTATGATTAGGCAGGGTAGATTGAGTAAGCAGGGCAGTTTGAGTAGGTAGGGCAGTTTGAGTACTGCATGTAGGCAATCGTGAGGGCTAGGGCAGGTAGGGTAATTTTGTAGGTAGGGCAGTTTGATTAGGCAGGGCAGTTTGAATAGGCAGGGCAGTTTGATTATGCAGGGCAATCTGAGTAGGTGGGTAATCCTGAGGGCTAGGGCAGGTAGGGTAATTCTGTAAGTAGGGCAGTATGATTAGGCAGGGTAGATTGAGTAAGCAGGGCAGTTTTAGTAGGTAGGACAGTTTGAGTAGGTAGGGCATCCTGAGGTGGGTAGGGCAGCTTGTGGAAACACAGGCAAAGCAAGATTCACCTGATATTGCTTTAGGGCAGAATTCTCTAGAAGGTGGGAACCTTTCAAAGAGCCTTTCCAGCGCTCTGTTTGGATCAATACCAGCCGCAGACATAAATTCGAATCACCAGACCCTAGAGACAGCTCTGATTTGGATCACCAGACCCTAGAGACGGCTCTGATTCGGATCACCAGACCCGCCTAGAGATGGCTCTGATTCGGATCACCAGACCCTAGAGACGGCTCTGATTCGGATCACCAGACCCTAGAGACGGCTCTGATTCGGATCACCAGACCCTAGAGACGGCTCTGATTCGGATGACCAGACCCTAGAGACGGCTCTGATTCGGATCACCAGACCCTAGAGACGGCTCTGATTCGGATCACCAGACCCGCCTAGAGACGGCTCTGATTCGGATCACCAGACCCTAGAGACGGCTCTGATTCGGATCACCAGACCCTAGAGACGGCTCTGATTCGGATGACCAGACCCTAGAGACGGCTCTGATTCGGATCACCAGACCCTAGAGACGGCTCTGATTCGGATCACCAGACCCTAGAGACGGCTCTGATTCGGATGACCAGGCCCTAGAGACGGCTCTGATTCGGATCACCAGACCCACCTAGAGACGGCTCTGATTCGGATGACCAGACCCTAGAGACGGCTCTGATTCGGATGACCAGACCCTAGAGACGGCTCTGATTCGGATGACCAGACCCTAGAGACGGCTCTGATTCGGATGACCAGACCCTAGAGACGG
Source organism: Anguilla pacifica (assembly GCA_039654925.1). Taxonomy (NCBI): domain Eukaryota; kingdom Metazoa; phylum Chordata; class Actinopteri; order Anguilliformes; family Anguillidae; genus Anguilla; species Anguilla pacifica. The sequence goes on from CM077296.1 coordinate 7,783,070, forward strand.
CTCTGATTCGGATCACCAGACACTAGAGACGGCTCTGATTCGGATCACCAGACCCGCCTAGAGACGGCTCTGATTCGGATCACCAGACCCTAGAGACGGCTCTGATTCGGATCACCAGACCCGCCTAGAGACGGCTCTGATTCGGATCACCAGACCCTAGAGCCGGCTCTGATTCGGATCACCAGACCCTAGAGACGGCTCTGATTCGGATCACCAGACCCTAGAGACGGCTCTGATTCAGATCCTGAATCCGTGCAGCGTTTAACCGTGAGGCGCTGAGCGCGCAAACACCAAAACGGATAAAAAAACAAAACGACTGAACCTTCACATGGAAACACTGCTCTTTAATGGTGTTTCTGTACAAGGTTTGAAAATGACAGTTAGTGTGAAAATGCAGTCCTGAAACACATAGAAGGTCCTGCTTTATCTGGGATGAACTCAGGGTTGAAGGGAGGGGTCGTGGCCTTTTCATTTAATAGGGGTTGCCAGGCAACACTGGTCCTGGAGCGCCTGAGATGTTCCTGGATTTGATTTTGTTCCATCCAAACCCATAACGACATGTTAATTATTAGGGTTAATGAGCAGGTAACCCTGTGCTGGAGCTGCTCGGAGGGTTATTATTCAGATGCTGAACACTGAGGCTCAGACTCTAAATGATCCATCAAACTCTGATGATGAAGTGCAGATGCAACAAAAAAAATGGACATCTCTGGGGCTCCAGGACCAGGGCTGCTTGCCCCTGGGGTTCGAGATTGTGGGGGGAACCAGAGAATCAATATCGGCTTCAGTCCGGAAAACATCACTGTCGTCAACGGAAAATGTATAAGAAAGAAAGCAGTGAGGTGTTCGTGCAGACGGTCCTCATTTCTCCTCCCTCTGCTGGTCCTTCTCCTCCTCGGCTAACGGGCTCACACTAGACTCTGCTCTGGATGCTGCTGAGGAAAAACAAGGGGGGGGGGGGGGGAGTCAGTAAAAGGGGGCCCCCTGTTTCCCTCTGCTTGTGCCCAACCGCGACGGGGCGCTGGGAACGGAAGCGGCTCTGTTTGAGGACACTTAAAAAACTGAAACAGCGTGTGCCTCCCTTGCTGTGTCCTTTTAACCAATTACATTTTCTCATCTGGCATCATGCACAGTTTAACAACACTTCACTGCCAATGAGGATTTGTAGCGCGTTGATAATTGCAGATATCAAGACGGGTGCTGCACCTGACCAGACAGACGGAGTCATTTTAAATCTTGATTTATCTATCAGCGCTTCCTGGCATTACAGAATTGGTACACTCATTGTCCATTGGACTGTGTTCATTTTTATGTGACATGCTGAAGACCGCATTGCCTGTTGGGCACAATAAAACTTTGCTCTTGTTCTTCGCTCTCTCTAACGGTCAATTAAACTTTATCTGTATGGCCTTTTCCAGAGATGCTGCCACAAGGCGCTTTACAGAGAAAACAAGAAATAGAAAAATTGGAACGGACTAAGCCTGAACCTCCAATAAACCAGCAAAGTAAAAAAAATACTCCTAGTTGGATGGAAAAAGCACTGAAACAGCAGTGGAAAAACTCCACAGGAGGAATAGATCTCAGGAGGTACTGAGCTGCAGGGGGGCAGCCTGGCCTACTGTCAGACATTGGAGCTGAGCTGCAGGCTGCAGAGGTGCAGCCTGGCCTACTGTCACACACTGGAGCTGAGCTGCAGAGGGGCAGCCTGGCCTACTGTCACACGCTGGAGCTGAGCTGCAGGCTGCAGAGGTACAGCCTGGCCTACTGTCACACACTGGAGCTGAGCTGCAGAGGAGCAGCCTGGCCTACTGTCACACACTGGAGCTGAGCTGCAGAGGGGCAGCCTGGCCTACCGTCACACGCTGGAGCTGAGCCGCAGGCTGCAGAGGTACAGCCTGGCCTACTGTCACACACTGGAGCTGAGCTGCAGAGGAGCAGCCTGGCCTACTGTCACACACTGGAGCTGAGCTGCAGGCTGCAGAGGTGCAGCCTGGCCTACTGTCACACACTGGAGCTGAGCTGCAGAGGGGCAGCCTGGCCTACTGTCACACACTGGAGCTGAGCTGCAGAGGGGCAGCCTGGCCTACTGTCACACACTGGAGCTGAGCTGCAGAGGGGCAGCCTGGCCTACCGTCACACGCTGGAGCTGAGCTGCAGAGGAGCAGCCTGGCCTACTGTCACACACTGGAGCTGAGCTGCAGGCTGCAGAGGTACAGTCTGGCCTACTGTCACACGCTGGAGCTGAGCTGCAGGCTGCAGAGGTACAGTCTGGCCTACTGTCACACGCTGGAGCTGAGCTGCAGGCTGCAGAGGTACAGCCTGGCCTACTGTCACACGCTGGAGCTGAGCTGCAGAGGAGCAGCCTGGCCTACTGTCAGACACTGGAGCTGAGCTGCAGGCTGCAGAGGGGCAGCCTGGCCTACTGTCACATACTGGAGCTGAGCTGCAGGCTGCAGAGGGGCAGCCTGGCCTACTGTCAGACACTGGAGCTGAGCTGCAGGCTGCAGAGGGGCAGCCTGGCCTACTGTCACACGCTGGAGCCGAACACACTTTCCCTCGATTCCTCCGTCCTCATATTCTTTCCTTGCGTCCTTTCCTTGCATCCTCAGTTGGGTGGAGCAAAGAAAGGACGCAAGGAAGAGATGCATGGAGGTAAAATAAGCCATTGGGATGAGCCCACGGAGTTTATATCACAGTGCTCTGTACTCCCTGCAAAATGGCCTGCACTACACTACATATCCCAGTGGCCAAAGCACAAAATTCATCTGGGCATTCATCTTTGAAAATAAAGCTTTCAGCTCCTGAAAACTGCAGCATTAAGCATTACTGCTGTCATTAAGCTCATTATATTTATTTCATTGGAAGATTAATAATCTCATTAAAGAATTATACTCAGATGCTGTCGAATATGCATGTGTACAGCAAATTGCCGCTGAAGATGAATTGCGGTAAATTGAATTAGGTTAATTTCAGTCCAGTTCAATTAACAGTGTAATGAGGACAGTGTTCTTACCTGCTGAGTCTTCTCTACCTGCGTCGGTGTGTTGTGTCGGCGTTTCCTTGGTTACGGCGGCAGAACTCACTTCCTCCTTGGGCGAATGGCACTCCGTCCCGCCAGTGGCCTCTAATAAGCTCTCCCTGGAAAACTCTTCAAAGAGCAATAGAGACAAGCATCCGTCACCATGCCGACACTGCATGCACACCCCCTGCTTCCTGCCTGCTGGAGGCTCTGGGCTCCCAGGGAACGAGCTGCTGCAGTACAGGGAGCCGGGTTAGGGGGCGGGGCTTCTGACCCAAAGGGCCAATTTCTAAGAAAGAGAGTGCTGTTTGCTTTATGCTTGTGCAAGGTACTTAACCTCAATTGATTCCAAATATATCCGGTTGTGTAAATGGAGACTATTTAAAAATGTAAAACATTGTATGAAATGGCAGTGACGGGAACCGGGGCATTGTCGCAGGTCTCTATTCAACGAACAGACTGCATCCCATTCAAATGACACTCAATACTTCTTTATTCTGTTTCCATTGAATCGGAGAAGGGGGGGGGGGCTTGTCCCTCAGCTGTCAATCACTGAATTTTTGCATTTAATTGCCTGTTATTCGTGTGTAGGCTGAACCATTGTCCACGAGACAAATCATTGGCAAACAGAAGCTGAACTTTAAATGAGACAATGACTGAATAGAGCTGGACCGATCTGCCAATGACTGAATAGAGCTGGACCAATCTGCCAATGACTGGGTACGCTCGAGTTTTGTTTGGTTGTTTTTTCTCTCGCCCTGAAACAGGAAGATTTAATCCCTGTTCTGCAGTGAAATTCTCCGGGGATGCTTAGCGATTCTCCAGAAGATCTCCAGGAGCGTAAATAAGAAAGCAGGAAACAGTAGACGGATAATAAGCCTGCTGCGGCCTAGATCTACGCTGTATAATCACACTGAGCTGTCCTTTCATCCTGCCATCCTGCTCACCGCATCTCCCCATGGCACTCTTCCTGCCAGGCCCCTCATTTGCATGGATTTGAATACTGGCCTTGGCAGACAGTCAGGCAGTCACGTGATTTTGCAGTTAGTGATACTATGAGCTCTCAGATTCTTTGTTCACCAGTTGTGTGATTTTGCACGGTTAGTGATGCTATGAGCTCTCACATTCCTCGTTCACTAGTCGGGTGATTTTGCACGGTTAGTGATACTATGAGCTCTCACATTCCTCGTTCACTAGTCCTGTGATTTTGCACAGTTAGTGATACTATGAGCTCTCACATTCCTCCTTCACTAGTCCTGTGATTTTGCACGGTTAGTGATACTATGAGCTCTCACATTCCTCGTTCACTAGTCCTGTGATTTTGCACGGTTAGTGATACTATGAGCTCTCACATTCCTTGTTCACTAGTCCTGTGATGTTGCACAGTTAGTGATATTATGAGCTCTCAGATTCTTTGTTCACCAGTTGGCACTCTGATCCCTGGTTTGCATGGTTAAGATTGTGGCCTTTGGCTGACTGGTAGACAGCCATGTGGTAAACGGCCCAATCGGATCTCTGACCCCCTCCCAGTGCCCCGCCCCTTTTCCTCACCCTCCATCTGGCAGCGGAGTTTCTCGAAGGCCTCGGCGGTGGCCTGAGCTTCGGCGCTCCAGCCCTCCTCATCCTCCGGGAGCTCGTCCCCGGCCGGGGCGGAGTCTGGGCTGGGCCGGTCCGACAGGCAGCTCTCCGAGGAGCAATCGTCCCCCCCGCCGCCCCCGCCCTGCTGCTGCCGGTACAGGTGGTGCTCCACCAGGAACTGCAGCTCTTCGGAAGGGGGTGGGGGTGGGGGGTGGGGGGTGGGGGGAGGGGGGGGGTAGGGATGGGAGAATTAGAAATAGACTTGCACAACCACCACAGAACAAGAGGACCCAACACTGCTGGGGGACAAATCCAGTTCAGCTCAGTCACTTTAAGAAATGAACTGAGCTTAAAACCGAAAGGGCATTCAGCCATTTTTCCAAGTCATTCAAAATCAATCGAATTTAAATTAATTTCCTTAACGAGTGAATCACTTGTTTTTAATTGTTTTAAATTCATGACCTGAGGTACGAATCGAACAAATAGAATCGCTTCTGCCCGGGGCCACCTTCAGTATGGCTTCTCCTTTTGTCAAATCAATTTGTTTTTTTTTGTTTTTTTACATGCTGTATTATTCACACAGGACCTAGCTGCCATGTGCTTTTCTGATAAAGCAATCCATCGATTCAGTTTACAAAGGGAGCACGAGAAACAGAATCATCTCCTGGCTATTTCCATTGGGAATCAGAGCGTTCCAGAGAGTGTTTGACCGTATACGCAACTACAGACTTAATAAATAGCTTTGGCAGTATTTAGCACTGTACTGTTCAACCTAAAGACTCCCCTTCAGGGATGACTTTCAAAAACTGAGGGACAGAATTAAAATTTCTAACTTCAGTTAGATATACAGCACAGGCTCCATGAGGATTATCCCACCACAGCATCTGGACCAGAAACACAGCATCCGGACCAGAAACACAGCATCCAGTCCAGAAACACAGCATCCGGACCAGAACCACAGCATCGGCACTAGAACCACATATTTTAAGGACAGTTTCTTTCTGCAAGTCAACCAAATGCTAAATGCGCAATGGACTTTGGACTCCCACTGTTTGCACTATTATTTGCACTTTAAATCCACAGAATTCTATTTTACTTTGACTTTTACATGCATTATTATTTTTTGTATTACAGTTTGTCTTTTTATGTTACTATGCTGTCTATGATTTGTTCGCGGTTTTTTCGTTTTTGTTTGTAGCAGAGAAGGATGCTTGTGAGTAAAGCATTTCGCCAATTTAAGCACCTGTGTTTTTAACACAATAATAAACAATAAACCTTGACCTTGGCCTCGAGTGAACAACCCAAGCTGTCCTGTAGCCTCTTCTCACCGTATGCTGCACATAAGAGTTATGGTGCTTGCATGCTAGTTCACATGCTGTTACTTTGGCGAGGCAAGCTCTTTCAAATGAGAAAACCCAGAAGCAGACTGAACCAAGGTCAGGACTCAGAGAGGGAAGTCGAATTAAAGGCATTTATTTTCCCACCCTGGGATTTAACATTGTCCACCTGCCCACAGGTGCCCCTAGGCCAGCTGAGGGCTGAGATCAGTTCTAGTACACTACGGGCATTTGTAGACATCTAAATTAAAGCTCATCTTATGAATTCATTGAATTGAAACAGGATTTACCCCTGACTCTGCTAGTATGTTCCTCCTGCAAAATGTGTGCACCCAGGCGACCATTTCACTTCTTTCTGTATGCAATTAGCTTTCCGGGCTCCCAGTTGTGCTAGGCACTGGATGTCATTTTTTGGATTCATTCTGAAACATAGGGGGCACCACTGCACCCAGTACAAGTACCACAGCTGCATAGTGCGCTCGTAGAGGGACACATTTTCAAAACTCATCACAAACATAGTCATAGATGTTCCCAAACACCTGTTCATATTCATTACTTCTCTCTGGACCTTGTTTGTAATGTGCTGTTAAATTAAGCAGGCAGTTATGGGGACTCAGTGACTGTACGGTTCCATGCTGAGACAGCCAGCAGCAGGAAGCAGGGAGAAAATGGAGCCTCGGTGGAATTTGATGGAGAATTTAAAAATAAGCAACTCTGCTGCCGTGGAAGGTTGGCATCATGTGAGAATCTGATTGGTCTGGGGCTTGCAACACTGTGACATCACAATGGTCTCTTATGTCACTGTACCTTTCATTGTGGGCGTGCCTCGTGCGCCCTTCCGTCGTTGCCGGGGAGAGTTCAGCAATGCTGCCTGGCAACATAAGCGGGATTTAAGAGAACAGATTAGCACAATCAGTCAGTAAAAATGTAATTATAATTATAAAGCACTGTCACACACATTAATATAGTAACGCTACCCATTCTAATGGAGAGTCAATTTTTATTCTCTTAAAAATGGCGACGGCGATATGGAAACGCAGTAGATCACCTTGTATAACTGGTTTGGCAGTCGGTCTTCATCAATTTCTGCAACAGAGCAGAGATGTAAGATTTTATTCAAAGCATTTACCAATGGCATATAGACACAAATTGAAGGGCTTGTGTGCATAAATGCATGCTCACGCTTGCACAAAAGGACACACACACACACACACACACACATTTTGGGGAGTTATGCACTGTCCTGCTTAGCTGCAGAGAGATAGAAATGGGAGAATGTATAATTCAGACAACCGCTACAGTCAGCAGCATCGGTGACGCGGCGCGGCGGCTAAAACAGAACCCGGGACTCGCTGGAAAACGGACACGCGCGTCGGGCCCGAAAAAGGCCCTCGGTCAGCCTCCATCGGAACCTGAGCCACCAGCATCGAAAGAGAAGGAGAGGAGGGCGCGGGAGGAAGGCAGCGATCAATCAGACCGCAGTGAAGCCGCGGAACCCCGATCAATTCTGAGTGCGCTCACTTCACGTCCCTCTCTGGTCCTTTAAACTTTTTCTAGGGCACCACCTCGTTGCCTGGCAACCTAAACATCCCCAGACACGGAGGGCTGTGTGTGTGTGTGTGTGTGTGTGCCGTGCCAGGCGTGTGATGAGTGTGTGTCTCTTCCGTCTCTCCGCTGCACCACATGCAGCAAAAAAAACAAAACATCAGCTGTGCATTCGCATGCATGAAAACACATTTAACATTAACCCAGCACCTTTACACAAATCCTGCATTTAACAGTTACCCTGCACCTTTTCACAAATCCTGAATTTAACATTAACCCAGCACCTTTTCACAAGTGCTGCATTTAACATTAACCCAGCACCTTTTCACAAATCCTGAATTTAACATTAACCCAGCACCTTTTCACAAATCCTGCATTTAACATTAACCCAGCACCTTTTCACAAATCCTGAATTTAACATTAACCCAGCACCCTTTCACAAATCCTGCATTTAACATTAACCCAGCACCTTTTCACAAGTCCTGCATTTAACATTGACCCAGCACCTTTTCACAAATCCTGCCTTGAACATTAACCCAGCACCTTTTCACAAATTTTGCATTTAGAATACCTCCTTGTTTTCTTCACCATTTTCATCCATATTAAAGCTCTGCCATATGCTAACCTTCATACCAAAATCCAGTGTGACTATAGTTTACATACTACCTAGTCTGACAACAAACATTTACCCTGGTTTGCTGAATCAAAACTGACAGGCATTTCATACATTTAGAAAACTAAATTCCATATTAATAGTGTCACACTCCCTCAAATTACAGAGTCCATTGTGTGAAAACTAGGAACTAGGGATTAAATAAAATAGAATAAAAGTTGGCCAGCCCTGCTCTGGCTGTTGAATGAGGTGTTCTTTGTTAGGTTTGGAGTGAAAACCTACAGGATGATAAATCTCCAGGAACAGGGTTGGCCAGCCCTGCTCTATCGGTTGAATGAGGTGTGCTTTGTTAGGGTTGGAGTGAAAACCTACAGGATGATAAATCTCCAGGAGCAGGGTTGGGCAGCCCTGCTCTATCGGTTGAATGAGTTGTGCTTTGTTAGGGTTGGAGTGAACACCTACAGGACGGTAGATCTGCAGGAGCAGGGTTAGCATTAGTCCACATACAGGGCAATCATCCCACATGAGCCTTATTTTACCACTATATTGTCTGTGCAGAAAGTGATTCTGCATTATTCTTAATCAATAACAATCCATCCAGCCAGATTGCAAGTTTTACACATTGCAAATGAGAGCATTACTGGCAAGTAGCAAAAAAAAAGAATAAAAAAGAGGATGTGTATAGTTTAAACCACTGTACAATATATCTCATTGACAATTCAAATTCATTAAGGACTACGAGAAGGCATTGTAAGGCGTACAAGGCGTTGTTTATTATTTCATAATTGACCACTATTATAGAAAGCCAAGGGCTATTCGCTCTCCTTCATCATCTGACGTATACTGGACTTCTTCACGCACAATTTGCCATGCCATTTGTGTTTTGTTTCCCAGAAAGCTTAACTCAGGCCAGGAATGTTCTGGAGAGTGACGCAGGCCTTTCTGCTCCGCCAGTGAGGCCACCCATGGCCCCCGAATGCTACCTTCAGGAGGCCGCGGAATTCTGACGTCAAAAGCCTGAAGTTGTGCAAATTGTTGATTGGGGTGGGGGGTCTAATTTTTTGGAATTTTTCCTTTTTTTTGGGGGGGGGGGGGCGGATTCAAACCTGAAAGCCCCCTTGGATACGATTGTGCTTCGTTTGTCAGTAAACACCATTGCTACGGTACCCCTGACCTCTCCTTGTGGTCAGACCGCAAATGTTTTGAAACACCGGCCATCTCAAGAGGAAACGTTGTTCAGGTGAACTCAAAACACTGTTCAGGTAAACTCAAAGTGCTATTCAGGTAAACTCAAAACACTGTTCAGGTAAACTCAAAGAGCTTTTCAGGTAAACTCAACGCACTGTTCAGGTGAACTAAACACTGTTCAGGTGAACTCAATGCGCTGTCCTTAGAGCCCTTAAAATGGCTTTGTTTCTGATTCTGTGCCAGACACTGTGGCCGCTTAATAGACATCATTCGGTTGAGTGGATGCATAACTGATCACAGGTCACTGTGTTTGCAGCTGTAGATTAGCCATGTTAATTCCACCTAGAAGCCTTTTCTTTCCAAGCTGTTGCCTTGCTGCAGAGCTGATGCCTCATTTAAGGCAACAGAACCTTAAACTCCCCTCTAAATCGACCTTGAACTTCAGGAGCTGGTGTAATGAATGAGGAGACTCTGGTTCTTGGCATGGAAGTAGAAACAGGGTGATAGTTATCCAAACATGCCAAGGGCATCCTTTGCTTTTCAGGTAAAATATTTACTCTCTGCTTAAAGGAGTCAGTTATGAAGCACCACAGCTTCGTCTTCAGGGCAGCGGACCTTGAAAGAGATGCTGTCAATATTGATCCCTCTTCACTTAAACTGTGGAGGACAAGGCCGACAGCTCATCCATCAGTCAATATGGAGAGGTAATAACACATAGAGGCTGTACTGAAATAGCCTACCACACATTAAACTCAGCGCATGCTAGCGGAGGGAGGGAGGACAGAGGAGGGGGAAGGAAGAAGATGAGAACTTTAACCAATCATGACTCACTCCGTTTCTGGTTCTTTTCCAAAGCCAACATTCAATGATGCAGTTAATTGGCTGAACAGCCAATACCAGCAGTTACTCCAAATCTGGTTTTGTGATAACACTTTTTTTATTATCATGCATTGTGCAGGCAGTTTCTTAAATTCACAGATCATTTTAAACATCTGCTCGAATTCATGTTCATGAATAGGGATCAATTTTTGTTTGAAGGCCATTATTGTCTATTGTGCTTGGGGCTTACATGACACACAGTTAGCGTCGGGGTTTACTTGTATCGTTAAAATAAAATGTAACTTAATTACATCTTTATAATCAACACTCTCTGAAGTTAGAAGAAGAAAGACGACATCCTCACTTAAAATTAAGAGGACGATTTGGGAGTACTGCCCTGCGGACCATTCAGACATGTGGTAAGCTTGTTAATCAAGCAAAACCTGACGAGTTCAAAGGGAAGATTTCTGCCCCTGATGTAGGAGCCAGCTGGGGGGTGGTGGTGGTGGTGGGTGGGGATGGGGGTGGGGGGTGGTGGTGGTGGTGGGTGGGGATGGGGGTGGGGGGTGGGGGGTGGGGATGGGGGTGAGGGTCGGGCTGCGTGGGCCTTGGTGCCTAGGAGAGAGAGGCGGGTCTGTGTGAGCCGCAGTGTTGAATAATGTAGTGCCTGTCTTCCTGGGCTGCTCTGCGGAAACATCTCCCAACCCCCCCTCCCCCTCCCCTTCCACACCCCTCCCTTCCCACCCTTTACTTCCTTTCCCCCCCTGTGTCAGGTTCCTCTCTCTCTCCCTCTCTCTCTCATTATTTCACCCTTGTTATTCCACCCCTCTGTTCCTCTGATCTTCTGTGCCAGATTCAGTAGGGATTGAGGGGGCTGATATGAAGGCCTGTACCAGCCTTAGGCAGGGGACTCAGTACCCCAGTATCAAACACACACATACACACTGGTGCACGCACACACGCACACTCACACACATACACACACACACTGGTGTACACACACAAAAACACTCACACATTGATGTGCGCACACAGGCGCGCTCTCAGATGCAAGTGTAAACACAAACTCACAAGCATGTACACACATGTACGCCCACACACTACAAACTGCACAAGCCTGTCTTACTGCTAAACCATGTGAGATTTTCTACATGACGCGCTGTGCTTATTCAAATAATGCATTTCATTCTGTTTTACTTCTATTTTTTTTTTTTTACAAACTGCTAGCCTTTTCGATCATCCTTCATGACACAGCAGGAAGGGTACGACCGGAAATTTCATCTGTTTCACTGAGCGGTAGAAAAAGAGGGAGCACGGAACAGGAGAAAAACACGTCCCCATAAATAACGCGGTTATAAATAACTCACTTACCCAGAGTGAGTCAGCAGCCCCACTCGTGGGCCTCAGATATCCCCACCTATCGCGATACCGTCACAATTACAGCACTGCCAAGAGCGAACGGAAGCTCCCCAGTGACTCACCGCTGACCACGGCTGGAAAGACAGCAGTGAGGAAGAGGAGGACGAGGAGGAGGAAAGTGAGCGATTCTCACTCTTCTTACGCTGTTCTTTTAAAGGAACACAGGCCTTCTACCTGCTGTACAGTATATATTTTTCCTCCTGGTTCAGAAACGGGTACTGAGACAGGGTACAGAGGGCTCTAAAGCAGGGAATCAAAGCCTATTTTTGGGTAAAAATCCACCCCGCCCTGCAGACCGCGCCACCCAGTCTCCCGCTCACACGGCTTCTCTAATCTCCGACACACAAGGGGCGGGGCCACCAGGTCAGAGGTGCCTAATGAGCACGCCCAGACAGGAGAGTAAAATAATAGACCCTGTTCACACGGGCTCCATTGGGCTTTCAAACCCACACGAGTTCTGCTGGCTGAACGCAATCATCGTCTGTCCTTCCGCTCAGACTCAAAAGCAGGTGTTGTTCTTTCTTCTTGGCAAACGCCGTCTGCTGAGTCCTGCAATCACTAAAATTAGCTCACCGGCCCATGAAGGAAAAAAACACACATTTGCGGTTTTTTGCCAGTGGAAGTTAGGAACAAACTTTGCTTGTATTCATTCATATTTATAGCCCTTTGTGCACAATTTCATAGTTAATCACGTCCGCGGTCCTGCGCGTACTGTGAACGCCCTTGTGCAGTTCACGCACGGATTCTGATGTTTAGTTTCTGTGGCAGCAAACTGGCTCAGACATTCTGTCCTGCTGCAGCAGTACAGACAGAAAGACTCATTCAGCCAAGCAGAGCTCTGCATGTTGCTGATTATTAAAGGGCCCACAGACTCTTATGGGCTGGTACCCAGACTGACTGAAGAGTGGCGTTAACACTTCACAATAAGGTTCTATTAACTACCTCAAGCTAAAACATTAACCAACACGATTTAATACATTCACTAACACGAGTTAAAACATTAACCAACAGGAATACATTCACTAACACGAGTTAAAACATTAACCAACACGAGTTAAAGCATTAACTAGCAAGAACTAATACATGTTAATACATTCACTAACACGAGTTAAAACATTAACCAACACGAGTTAAAACACTAACTAGCATGAGTTAATACATTCACTAACATTAGTTAATACACTAACTAGCACGAGTTACTACATCAACTAACATGAGTTAATATATTGACTAACACATGCTAATACATTACCAAGCACAAGTTAATACATTAACTAACAATAGTTAATACATTAACTAGCATGATAAACATTCACTTACACGGGTTAATACATGAACTAGCACAAGTTAATACATTAACCAACACAAGCTAACATGAACTAGCACAAGTTAATACATTAACTAACCTGAACAAATAATTGGCTAATCATTTATTCATGTTAACTAAGCCATTAGCAAAGGTGGAAGAGCTGGAAGTTGAGTACAACAGGCTTTCTTTCGGATTTTAGGCGTTTTCCTGCGCTGAAATGTCTTAGACAGGCTGCCTAACAGCCTATCTACGAAATAGCACAAAAAAACCTTTAAAAAAACACCCAGGAAACAATTAGAAACGGTCCGTGTATTTGTTGGTACAATCTGGTCACGAATGATTCCACATTTCAAGTTTTTTTTAAAGTTTTGACTGTTTTTGATTTTACAAGCAATCGTTGGCAATCTTTCTATGCCAAGTCCCTTTGTTAAAGTCCGCATCAATGTTTGGCAAATTGTTACACTGCATAATTTTCATTTAGTCCGGTTAGTTTAACTGTCACATTCCATTGATTCAAGCACACCGGTTTGTAAATAAAGCGAATTGTGTGTACACGTGGGAGTAGGATGGCCGGTGAGAAATTTGGTGGGATTCCAGTTTTCAGGCATGCATTCGCCTAAAGTTACAGGGAAAGGATAGAGAATCTGCTTAATTGTATAAAAGAATGCGACGGTAGATAGAGAGTGGAGCCACTGGTTGCCACTCAGGACCCGCCCACCTTCCTAATTCTGCGCGGTTTTTTGTCTTTATAGGCCAATTGGCTGCTCATGTCTGAGGCATCTGTCGACTTTTAATGTATTTTAATTGATCGTAATGTGATGTAATTGCACACAATTCCATTAAAGTATGTGAAATATGCGATAATGGTTTATGCTAATTTGTGATCTCATTAGATGGAATGAATGGGAAATGGTGTGATATTTGGTAATTCTATGCAAATGTCAGAATTATGCAATAATCCATTATGCTATTGCATAGATTCTACTGTACTATCATTAACCTACACTGTTATTACCTATATGTGCAGATTGAAGTGAGAAAAAAAACTCTTTTATGTTGTTACAAGGTACAAGTAACATCAGAGACAAAAAAGGATGGTGCAAGCATTCTTTGAGTGAATCCTTAAAAATAATTAAAATGCATTAAGGTGGCATTTTTATGGGGTTCATATTGGAGTCCTTGTGAGCCTGGAGCGCTCCGATCAATTTGGGTCTTGGTCTTGGTCTCCTGGGACAAGTTCTGTCCCTTTGGCTCTGACTCCTATCCTTAGGTTAACCTGGCCTCTTACGTATCGCTCGTAACTGATCTGGGGGAAACAGGAGTAGGCCCCAAGATGTAGACCACTCTCAGACTCGGCTCGGGTGGTTGGGCTACCCAGCGGTGTTAACGAAAACCACTTGGGTCGAGTGAGGTAAAGTATCCAGCCCCCCTGGGTCCACCTGGACAGCACGGAGGGTGTGGTGGTCTGGGGCTACAGGCCTTAAATGGTGACTAGCATCACTCACACACCGGACCATTCTGCACTACACACGCGAATCTGACCACCCAAAAAAACTTTGTCACCCCCCCAAAATTGTTGCGTTTTTGAAAATAATTATTATTAAAAATATTTTTTTATAAAATGATTAATCAAGAAAAATATCTAAGCTTGGATTAGACTGATTAAAATGATCTAATACCCTGTAAACATTTTTTAACTTGACCCAAATTAAATCTTATTAGCCTAAAAACTTAGATGTTTAAACCCCAATTAGACTTAAAATAATGAAAGAAAATTACTTTAAATTCTTAATTTTAACCTAAAAATTGATCATCCCAGAGGGGAAACAATTTTTTTTTTTTAAAACCTCCAGGGGACTAGCAAGATGTAATAGCGAAACTCAAATTTCTCGTAAGGACCCGAGCTCAGTTGGACATGGGACACAAGTCCAGACTTGATCACCCCCAGCTGGCCGCCTCAGGGGAGGGCGTATATTCAGACCTCGGTCGTACGTAAAACCTACAAAACTAAAATACATTTCTAGGAGTTATAAAACCAAAATAAAGCAAAGATCCTTGTCCAATAACAAAACCAAAGCTAAACCTTGGAACCAGAACTAAACAAACTAAAAATTCCTTAGAAAATGAAAATAAACAAAAATCCTTCAATACAAATGTAAAAAACCTTTTGGTTAGGACCTTCGGCTCCACACAAATCCAGCCTCTATCTATTTGGATGGTAACGATGAGGTTGGATAGGAAGGCTAGCGATACCACAACCTCTGAGGATCACTATTGAAAGACGACTATGAAAGACTGTGGGGTTATTTGCTGTTCCCGTTAAGTTTGAAATGCACTGGTACAGGATCTCTTGCTGTCGCAGTGGGGTATCGGTAAGAATACAGTCCAACATCCAGTTTATATTTCAATGACATACACAACACAACAACAGCAGCATAATCCGAGGTTGATATTATATTTGAGGGTGTGATTTTAGGGTTGTTTTCCGAGTGTGTAGTTTCAGAGTGTGGTTGCAGGGTGTGTGGTTTCAGTTTGTGGTTACAAGGTGTGTGGTTTCATGGTGTGTGGTTACAGGCTGTAGTTATAGGGTGTGTGGTTACAGAGGGTGTGGTCTCATGGTGTGTGGTTTCAGGGTGTGTGGTTTTAGCGTGTGGTTACAAGGTGTGTGATTTTGGGGTGTGTGGTTACAGGCTAGTTACAGGGTGTGTGGTTACAGAGGGTGTGGTTTCAGGGTGTGTGGTTTTAGGGTGTGGTTACAAGGTGTGTGGTTTCAGGGTGTGTGGTTTTAGGGTGTGGTTACAAGGCGTGTGGTTTCAGGGTGTGTGATTTCAGGGTGTGTGGTTTCAGGATGTGGTTACAGGGTGTGGTTTCAGAGTGTGGTTTCAGGATGTGGTTACAGGGTGTGGTTTCAGAGTGTGGCTACAGGGTGTGTGGTTACTGGGTGTGGTTACAGGATGTTTGGTTACAGGGTGTGGTTTCAGGATGTGGTTACAGGGTGTGTGGTTTCAGGGTGTGGTTACATGGTGTGTGGTTGCAGGGTGTGGTTACAGTGTGTGTGGTTACAGCATTAAGGGCTTAAAAAAGCATGAAATCATGAGACAAAAATATCAAACCTTAACACCTAATAACTGCACCCAGAATTTTGAGGGACAAAAATAAAATGCATTTCAATTCATATGGTTATTCCAAATACCACTATTCCCGCAGAATGATGCCTTACAGTGTGTTAATCCTTAGTGTGTTAACAATTAGGCCATGTTAGGGATTACTTCCTTCAGTATTTGCTCTCAGTATATGAATCATTGCTTGTGATTACCCAAAGGGAACAACTCTTTTTTCAGGTAAGTTAATGTGTAAACTCACTTCAGTTAATGGAACACTTATTGTAAAGTGTTACATGAGTCGTTCTGTCATTTTTTTGTATTTATCAGTGATGCAAAATTTTGTACTGGAAAAAGTGCAAAGATGGGCAACTAAACTGAATCCTGCTGTGAGCAAGTTACAAGGAAAGACTTAAGACAGTTAGACGCTCTTCAAGCTGAGAAAGGGAAGGCTTTTACATTTATTAAAGAGATTTACAACATGAACTACAAAAGATTTTTAAGGTTGACTTCTGCAAAAAGAATATGTGGCTTAGGTGTAAATGGGTTAAATGGAAATGGTGCACAAATATGACTTGTCACTGTGTGTTACAGGTTGCCAGGTCAATCCAAGGTATATTTTGTCAGGTCATACAGTCGAGACAGAGGGGTCTGAAGATAAATGACGAGCCTAGAAGGACTGAATGGTCTGTTCTCATTGTTATATACTCTCATGTGAAATCAGAAATTACCCGTCTTTCGGATGAGAAGTTAAACCGAGGTCCTGACTCTCTGTGGTCATTAAATATCCCATGACACTTGCCGCTAAGAGTAGGGGGTTCCCCGGTGTCCTGGCAAAATCCCAGATCTGGCTCTCGCAAACTTGCCACTAAAATCATCCCCAGTCTTAATTGGCTAAATAAATGTTCTCTCCCTCTCCACCTTTGCTAATGTGTGGTGAGCGTTCTGGCGCAAATTGGTTGCCGTGCATCACCCAGGTGGGTGCTACACATTGGTGGTGTGTGAGGTGAGTTCCCCTTCACTGTAAAGCACTTTGAGCATTTGGAAAAGTGCTATATAAATGTAATTATTATTATTATTATTATTATTATTAATAATAATAATAATAATAATAATAATAATAATAATAATAATAATAATAATACTGAAGACTTTCAATAAAATTAAATGCTAGAGTTGCTGAGGCACATGGAAGCTGAATGAAAACTATGGTTATGGATCCATGTGAGTCACGCACATATGGATGCTTTAAATACCGTGTGATATAAAAAGCTGCCGCATGATTAGTTGCCTGCTGGGCAAGGTTCTGGAACATTCCATGGAGACCGTGAGAGAGACACGCACTGTACGTGCCCCCGAACGGCGGTTTCCCTCACAATGACGGCATTCTTTTTCGAATTCGCATGACTCCTGTTCATAAATCCAACACGCACATGCCCTACCAAGTGCGTTATTTCTGTTTTTTCAGACGCGCCATTCATCATAACCAATCATAACCTGAGGGTGCATGGAACAGAAAGGGACAGACAGGTGAGAGGTACCTGGTGAGGACTGATCGCTGGACGCCACGAGCGTGGCAGGAGTGGGCCGTCGTCTTCTGATCTGCGGGGAAGGAAACGCAGAGACAGCTCCGTCACTGACTAGTGACTAATACTGACATGACTAATACTGAACTCCATGAGGGTCCCATGTGCAATCTGCCATGACTGTGGATCCATTGCTTGCCGTTTCTTTAAATATCAGCTGTGAACGGCCCACCAGTGGTGGAGCCAGAATTCCTTTCGGTGGGGGTGTATGGGTAGGGTGGGAGTCGGGGGGGGGGGGGGGCAGGGGGGGTTATGTCAGGACGAGTGGGGAAGGGGGTTGAAATTTCATACCAAACTGACAAAGTCTGGAACAAATGAAATATCATCTTACATGTGTAGTTGGGTGTGGGGGGGGGGGGGGAGGTGGTTTCAGGTTCATTGCAACCACTTTTACAAAATTGACAAACGTCTCCAGTATTTTGGGGAGGGGGGCCCGCAAACCCTTCTCCCTTTGCTACATATCTGCTTTTTGCTGCAAAGCAAACTGCAGGTCAGGTTCTTTCAGTCGGCTCATCATAAACAGAAGTGATGGATCTGTGTATCACATGCGTATAACACACGGGCCCTGCAGCTCACACTGGGCAACACAATAGCCAATCATAACTCTCACTCTGGGCAACGCAATAGCCAATCATAACTCTCACTCTGGGCAACACAATAGCCAATCATAACTCACTCTGGGCAACAGTATAGCCAATTGAAACTTTCTCTCTCCCTGGGAAATACGATAGAGAGAATCACTGCATTGGGTCTTTTCATGAATGGCCATTAACTCACTGCAAACAACCCTGTGTTCTGTGCCCACTTGCACATGAATGCAGTCTAAAAGAGAGAGACACACACACACACACACGCACGTAAAACACTGCATGCAGTGTAAAAGGTTTAACACAACAACACAAACACACATGAGCGCACACACAATCTCATGCACACAAACATACAAACACACGCACACACACACATTCCTCCATAAAGAGTATGTATTGAGCTAATAAAATCATGCGGGTGTTTCTTGTACAAAATTCCAGTTCTAAAGTAATGACTGCATGAACTTAACAAATTGTTATCCTAATTCAAATTCTGCCCTTTCTCTCCCTCCTTCACTCCCTCCCTCCATCCCTCTCTCTCTGAGAACTTCACTGTTTGTGTGGGTATTCGTTCACATAGGCCCCTTAATGAGGCTAATTGGGTATTCAGAGTTAAGGGCGTCTCGTTTGCTGCCAGATCATGACTGTGGAGAGCGGGGGCTGGGAATCCCAAACAGTCTGCTTCAGTCTCCATGTGAGTAGCTCTCCTTGCTCTTATCAGATGCATTATGGGTACTGGAGTGCACTGCTCCAGGGCGGGTGACAGGCTGGCTGTTTTTCTTCTAAAAAGTACAAGTGATAAAGACAAACAGGAAGTAGGAGCAGCAAGGAGATCGAGAAAAACAGCACAGCTCTTATTCAGTAGTACAGCGGAGGTCTCAAAATGTAACTCCAGTCCTGGAGGGCCGCAGTGTCTGCAGGTTTAACTCCAGTCCTGGAGGGCCGCAGTGTCTGCAGGTTTAACTCCAGTCCTGGAGGGCCACAGTGTCTGCAGGTTTAACTCCAGTCCTGGAGGGCCGCAAAAAAGTCTACAGGTTTAACTCCAGTCCTGGAGGGCCACAGTGTCTGCAGGTTTAACTCCAGTCCTGGAAGGCTGCAAAGTCTACAGGTTTAACTCCAGTCCTGGAGGGCCACAGTGTCTGCAGGTTAAACTCCAGTCCTGGAGGGCCGCAGTGTCTGCAGGTTTAACTCCAGTCCTGGAAGGCTGCAAAGTCTACAGGTTTAACTTCAGTCCTGGAGGGCCACAGTGTCTGCAGGTTTAACTCCAGTCCTGGAGGGCCACAGTGTCTACAGGTTTAACTCCAGTCCTGGAGGGCCACAGTGTCTGCAGGTTTAACTCCAGTCCTGGAGGGCCACAGTGTCTACAGGTTTAACTCCAGTCCTGGAGGGCCACAGTGTCTGCAGGTTTAACTCCAGTCCTGGAGGGCCACAGTGTCTGCAGGTTTAACTCCAGTCCTGGAGGGCCACAGTGTCTGCAGGTTTAACTCCAGTCCTGGAAGGCTGCAAAGTCTACAGGTTTAACTCCAGTCCTGGAGGGCCACAGTGTCTGCAGGTTAAACTCCAGTCCTGGAGGGCCGCAGTGTCTGCAGGTTTAACTCCAGTCCTGGAAGGCTGCAAAGTCTACAGGTTTAACTTCAGTCCTGGAGGGCCACAGTGTCTGCAGGTTTAACTCCAGTCCTGGAGGGCCACAGTGTCTACAGGTTTAACTCCAGTCCTGGAGGGCCACAGTGTCTGCAGGTTTAACTCCAGTCCTGGAGGGCCACAGTGTCTACAGGTTTAACTCCAGTCCTGGAGGGCCACAGTGTCTGCAGGTTTAACTCCAGTCCTGGAGGGCCACAGTGTCTGCAGGTTTAACTCCAGTCCTGGAGGGCCACAGTGTCTGCAGGTTTAACTCCAGTCCTGGAGGGCCACAGTGTCTGCAGGTTTAACTCCAGTCCTGGAGGGCCACAGTGTCTGCAGGTTTAACTCCAGTCCTGGAGGGCCACAGTGTCTGCAGGTTTAACTCCGGTCCTGGAGGGCCGCAGTGTCTGCAGGTTTAACTCCGGTCCTGGAGGGCCGCAGTGTCTGCAGGTTTAACTCCAGTCCTGGAGGGCCGCAATGTCTGCTGGTTTAACTCCAGTCCTGGAGGGCCGCAAAGTCTGCAGGTTTAACTCCAGTCCTGGAGGGCCGCAAAGTCTGCAGGTTTAATTCCAGTCCTGGAGGGCCGCAGCGTCTGCAGGTTTAACTCCAGTCCTGGAGGGCCGCAGTGTCTGCAGGTTTAACTCCAGTCCTGGAGGGCCACAGTGTCTACAGGTTTAACTCCAGTCCTGGAGGGCCGCAGTGTCTGCAGGTTTAACTCCAGTCCTGGAGGGCCACAGTGTCTGCAGGTTTAACTCCAGTCCTGGAGGGCCGCAAAGTCTGCAGGTTTAACTCCAGTCCTGGAGGGCCGCAAAGTCTGCAGGTTTAACTCCAGTCCTGGAGGGCCGCAAAGTCTGCAGGTTTAACTCCAGTCCTGGAGGGCCGCAAAGTCTGCAGGTTTAACTCCAGTCCTGGAGGGCCGCAAAGTCTGCAGGTTTAACTCCAGTCCTGGAGGGCCACAGTGTCTGCAGGTTTAACTCCAGTCCTGGAGGGCCGCAAAGTCTGCAGGTTTAACTCCAGTCCTGGAGGGCCACAGTGTCTGCAGGTTTAACTCCAGTCCTGGAGGGCCACAGTGTCTACAGGTTTAACTCCAGTCCTGGAGGGGCACAGTGTCTGCAGGTTTAACTCCAGTCCTGGAGGGCCGCAGTGTCTGCAGGTTAAACTCCAGTCCTGGAGGGCCACAGTGTCTGCAGGTTTAACTCCAGTCCTGGAGGGGGCAGTGTCTGCAGGTTTGCTTACATTAAGCTGCTAATTTAGACGATGGAAACCAGGTTTGTGGCTTCAACGACTTAAATTGAGCACTTCAGTGCTGATACACAGCAGATTATGTGGCCCTTCAGGGTATCACAAAGCAGGGTTACTGAGTTAGCTGGATAACAGCTCTGAGTAAAACCCATAACCCTCCCAAATCAGGAACATGAATTGAAGTAAAAAGAGCTGTTCCGGGTTTTATTCAGTGCAGTCATCCGCTAACTCAGTAATCCTGTTTCATGAAATACCCACAAAGGACAGGAATTTCAGATCCTTTCAATATTTTCCGAAGTGCCCGTGGGGTGGGGGGTAGGGGAGGCAGGGGCATAGCCGTCATGAAGACAATGGGAACAGCTTAGAGGGGTAATCATAATTTCATAAACGCCAGCCAAGCCCCTGGACTCTCCCTCTCTCTCTCTCTCTCTCTCTCTCTCTCTCTCTCTCACAGACACACACACACACATACACACACTGTTATACCAACATCCCCACCCACCCCCTGGACCCTGCATATTCCATAGTAAGAAATGGGAGAATCCCAAGAACAAGGTCAGACAGCATTCAAATTAGTATATTTTAATCCCTTTTAATTGCATTTTAATTGAGTTATGGGATTTTGGAGAAAACCCAGAAAGCTGGGGTCCGATATAAAGGAACACATACAATACAGGATAATACACACAAGCAATCCGGAGGTGGACAGGAGCATCAATGTGTTCAACTTCCTCACAGCATACCTGACTGTGAAGTGTGTTTACCTGAGCGTGGCTCAGCTGTAGGCTGTACCTCCTGCAAACAACCTGCACCTCCACCACTTTGATTTTACCTTATAGTGTATCTGGGAGGATTCTTAAATTTTGTAACAAAGTACTTTTCGGAGTACTTTTTTTTTGTTTGTTTTGCCCATCCTTAACCATGAGCGTGGGGGAAAGTCATTTTGGACATGGCGTTGCTAAGCGAAATCCAGATTTGTTGAGGGAATGTGCCCTGATAATGAGCCTTTCATACCCCGTGTAGATCTGTTTGTGAGCTTGAAGTGGAAAGTAAGTAAGTAAGTGTTTGGAGAGTAATCTTGGGGCGAATGTTTAGCCGGGCGTGCCGTGACGAGTGTAATTTCAGAGGACGGCGGCCCCCGAAAGCCGATTTGTAAATGCGTGGCACGGTGCGCCGGTCTGTCTGGGCTGGGGGGTCTCTCTGGGTTTGGTGTTCTCACAGAAACACCGCAGGGACCTTTTAAATGGCTCACTCTGCCAGCGCCGGGCAGTGCAGTCATACGAGCACCAAAAAAACAGACCTGGGTCAAATCATTTAGACCTGCAGGCAGTGGCCAAATTCCTGTGGATTACTTACTGTTTTAAAGCAAACGTATCTATACGATTCTTTCATATTATTGGAATTTTTAAATTTTTTGTAACTTGTTTTTGTTCAGAGTTTTGCAGGAGGGTGACAAGCATTTCAAACATGTAACTGACCCAGGTCTTTATATGATCCAGCTTTAGCTCCTCCCACTGAAAAACACCTGATAAGGTGAGATATCTGTTGCTTAAAACGCTTTACACATCCCTCTGAATGCATCAGCACTCAGAAACTGGGAATATGTGATGGTTCAGATCCGTGACAATCCTCTAAATAGGGTTGCCAGATGTTTGGCTTTGGACTGGAATGTCCAGTTTCCAAATAATTTGTACAGGTCTGGTTTGTGTGCTCAACTAGATAAATGTCAAGTCTGAATAATTGATTGGAATTTGACCGTTAGTTTGTGAATTTCTCCTGTGTCCAGTTTTACTCCCCCTGTTCTCACACTTGACAGCCCCGCCCTCACCCCTCAAACCCCCCCCAAACCCCCCAAACCCCCTGGTCCACGATCGGTTCCGACAGCCTCCCGCCCCCCGGTCCTCGATTGGTTCTGACAGCGAGTGTGCTCCTGCGTGCGTGATGATGATGTCTGGTTTTGATTGGTTGTAAATCTGGCAACCCTACCAGCAAATCCATTTTCAGTCATGTGATCAGACCTCCTGACATGCCCTCGGACCACAGAGGAGCGTAACGGTTAGGGAACTGGGCTTGTATGCTGCTCTTACTTAACCTGAATTGATTTGGTACATACGCAGCCCTATAAATGGATGATGTGTGAAACTGCTAGAAGTTTGCTGCAAGTCCTTCCGGATAAGACTGCCTGCTAAATGCCAGTAATGATAATCAGGATTAGGCTTGTCCACATTTGTGTTCCCTCACTGCTAATCCCCATTTCTCCCAAGCCTGTCCTATAAAACTGGGGAATAAATTAGCTGTTTTTAAAGTAACCGTGCATGTCGCAGATATGCAGATATTCACAAATGCCCTTCTCACTCACACCTCTCAGCCAGTATGTTTAAAGGTCATTCAATTACTTTTTTTTTTTTGGGCGGGGGAGTCAAACCTGAATCTCTGACCTCCCCCCCTTAACATCTCTGCCTGTTTGTGCGCTTTATTAAAATATTGAATTGATAAAGTGCGTTGATACTTCAGTTTCCAAAATACAAATTCACATCACTAGGTTAAATATAATAGAATAACTAATTTTTTTCCAGGGGGAAATTTAGGGGTATTTTTCTTTTTTTTATTAAAATGAAAAAAAAAAATGTCATAGTTGTATGCAGACATATTAATGTTGGGTTTTGGGGTTATTCGGGGTTCCTCTTTGGGCTTTGGCCTTTGTCAGCAGACAAAATCAATGCTGTATTTAAGCATGTATTTATTTTTTTCTCGTGTTTTCAGTGGAACAGGAATCAGCTTTGAGTTTCACCGGGAGAGGTACAGGCTCCGCCCCCTTTCCTCTCATTTTCCCTCCGAAACGTGAGGCTGTCTTAACTGACGAAGGAGAGGCTTCAGCACCGCCTCGTCCATTCCACAAATGGCCCGTGTGCTCCAGAGCGTGAGCATGCCCTGCTCCATCGTGCGTTTGAAACAGAAAACCAGAATTCAGCAGGACAGAGACGCAGTGTCAGGTAAAAAAAAAATAAGATGAGAAAGCAGGGCAAAAATACGATGCCCTTCACCGAACAGGATGTATAAACTGTGCTGACTGTGAAAATGCTCTTTTCCTGTTCTCCTTTGCAACTATGAATATAATTGTTATACACTGTATAATGAATATAGTGTGTTTTTGACAGTCAGGGTTATCTGTTCAGCCATTAGAAAATTGTTCTGGAGTCCTAGCTCTCTAGTCCATGAAGATAACCCGGGTGTGGTAATGAAGAGAGTGGGAGGACTTGTCGAGCGTGCTCTGACAGCTGGTCGTTTCTGCGGTCCCGTGCCATTGGCTGTTAATCGGAGCCAGAAAAAAAAACGATCCACGATACAGGGAAAAAAACCGCGAGCACGAGTGCTTCCACAAGGCAATGTGTTTGTCACTGCCTGTGTTCTAGCAAAGACTGTAGACCCCACAATCTCAGATAAGATGAATATCTCAAGATTTCCAAGTACTAGAAGGCATATAGCTTAGCAGAACTGGAGGTCAGATCCATTTCACTTCAGCCAGTCCAGAAAAAATAATTAAAATTCAGTTCCCTCTCTGAATATTGCCCATAGAAGTCTTCAGTTAATGAACTGAATATCAATTCAGTTCCTGAACAGGCTAAATTGAAATGAATTGAGCCCAACATTGCTGCCTACATATGTAAAATTCGGTCTCCTGCACAGATATTTTGCATAATTGAGACGGATATTTCCATGGCGATGTTTGCGATTGTGTTCGAGGAGCATGCTGGGAAGGTAATTTTGTGAAAGTTCAGCTCTCCGGAGACGCGGTGACAGTTGAAGGACAGCGTGGGGTGATCCTGCCAGAGCGTGACGGAAGACACTCCTGTGACGGGTTCCACTGCAGCTTGAACCGCAGTTTCGCCGTCAGTACCTCCACACAGGGCGATGGTCAGTACCTCCACACAGGGAGAACTTCAGTACCTCCACACGGGGCGATGGTCAGTACCTCCACACAGGGCAATGGTCAGTACCTCCACACAGGGCGATGGTCAGTACCTCCACACAGGGAGAACTTCAGTACCTCCACACGGGGCGATGGTCAGTACCTCCACACGGGGCGATGGTCAGTACCTCCACACTGGGCGATGGTCAGTACCTCCACATGGGGCGATGGTCAGTACCTCCACATGGGGAGACCATTAGTACCTTCAAGCGGGGCGAACGTCAGTACCTCTCCACGGGGAAATCGTCAGTACCTCCACATGGGGTGATGGTCAGTACCTCCACGTGGGGCGATGGTCAGTACCTCCACACAAGGCGGTGGTCAGTACCTCCACATGAGGCGATGGTCAGTACCTCCACACGGGGTGATGGTCAGTACCTCCACACGAGGCGGTGGTCAGTACCTCCACACGGGGTGGTGGTCAGTACCTCCACACGGGGTGATGGTCAGTACCTCCACACGGGGCGATGGTCAGTACCTCCACACGGGGTGATGGTCAGTACCTCCACACGGGGTGGTGGTCAGTACCTCCACACGGGGCGATGGTCAGTACCTCCACACGGGGCGATGGTCAGTACCTCCACACGGGGTGATGGTCAGTACCTCCACACGGGGTGATGGTCAGTACCTCCACACGGGGTGATGGTCAGTACCTCCACATGGGGAGGTTGTCACCTGCATCTCAGGATTCGTTCAGAGAGAGAGAGTAGAGAAGAGCTGCCCGCTCTGGGGCTTCACAGATCCATCAAACAGTCTAATTGGTGGACCTTGACAATGTAGTATCCTGATTGGTGGCCTGAGCCAATGGAGCAGCCTGATTGGTGGACCGAGACAATGGAGCAGCCTGATTGGTCGACCCATCCAATGTCAGAGATTGAATCAGCTGATCTAAGGTTTATACACAAACATACAAACACATGCATGCACAAGCACAGCTTGTAACACACCCACACTCGCATGCACACACACACACACACACACACACTATGAGACAGGCCCTCATATCTTAATTAATCTTTCTTAATTAAACCCGAAAGCTGGACTCATTACAGGTCTATTTAATTCACCCGTTGGGCTTAAAATAGCCCCTCCCCCTCCCCCATCACCCGGCTCACATCTGTCAAGCCGAAATTCTGTCCTGTCCCTGTAGGTGTCAGAATCACAGAGGGCCAATCAGATCTGTGGACCTGCTCTGACCAAAATACTGGCAGGGGTCTGAGGACGATGTCGAAGAGCTCTGTTTGGTGTCAGCAAAATGTTCTGTGTGTGATAGCTGTTTCTGTGTGTGATAGGTGTTTCTGTGAGTGAGCTCTTTCTGTGTGTGATAGCTGTTTCTGTGTGTGATAGCTGTTTCTGTGAGTGATAGCTGTTTCTGTGTGTGATAGCTCTTTCTGTGTGTGATAGCTCTTTCTGTGTGTGATAGCTCTTTCTGTGGGTGATAGCTGTTTCTGTGAGCGGTAGCTGTTTCTGTGTGTGATAGCTCTTTCTGTGTGTGATGCCTTTTTCTGTGTGTGTTAGCTCATTCTGCGTTCAATAGCTTTTGAGTGCCTCAGAACAAATAATTCTGATCATGACAAATAGACAGTGCAGAAATTAGCTTTAATTAATTCAGAATTCTGTGCACTTGTATGTACACCTGCTCCTTAATGACTTCCTTAAAACACGCTACTGCTGTTGTGAGCTGAAATCACACATTTTGGAGATGACAGAAGGATCCAAGCCACAGCGAGAAAGCTTAAAATCACAGCCCTTTCCCCCGTCTCCCTCGATTCTCCATCATGAATGCGCCTCGTCCTTTCAGTTCCACCAAATGCAGAAAAACTGGATGTTCCTGTGTCCTCTCTCTCTGACCAGTGGCTGCACCCAATCTAGATCCTGAGATAAATTCATAGGACCGAACCGTCCTAGCATCCTGTCAGGATGTGAGAGGTACTGTTCCAGCATCCTGTCAGGATGTGAGAGGTACTGTCCCAGCATCCTGTCAGGATGTGAGAGGTACTGTCCCAGCATCCCATCAGGATGTGGTCTCTATAATCCCAGCATCTCGTCAGGATGTGAGAGGTACTGTCCCAGCATCCTGTCAGGATGTGAGAGGTACTGTGCCAGCATCCCGTCAGGATGTGAGCGCTACCATCCCAGAATCCCATCCTTCATTGGGTGTAAGAGAGAGCCTCAGAGTCTGCTCTGGATGTGAGTGCCCTGCGGATGCATATCGGTAACAACACCTGGTCCCCCAGGGATATCTCTACACTGAGAGACTAACTTAACTAAGGGTAACCAAGCCCTGAGAGTGTGTGTGTGTGTGTGTGTGGGTGTGTGAGTCTGTGTGTGGGTGTGCATATGTGTGTGCGTGCGTGTGTGTGCATGTGTGCGTGTGTGTGCATGTGTGTATGTGCGTGTGTGCGTGTGTGTGTATATGTGCGCATGTGTGTGTGTGTGTGTGTGTGTGTGTGTGCTGTGTGTGCGTGCGTGTGTGTGTCTATGCATGTGCGTGCATGTGTATGTGTGAGTCTCTCTGTGTGTTTTTGTGTAGATGTGTGAGTCTGTGTGTGTGCGTTTGTGTGTGATTGTTTGTGTGTGTTTCTGTGTGTGCGTGTTTGTGTTTCTGTGTGAGCATGTGTGTGTGAGTCTGTGTATGTGTGTGCGTGTGAGTCTGTTTGTGCATGTGTGTGTTTCTGTGTGAGTGTTTCTCCCACCAGACAATGGGAGAAAGAGAGAATGAGTGAGAAGATAAAAAAAGAGGTTTTTCTGCCCTAAATGCCTGTGCTGCCCCAATACAACTGTGCACCACCTCAGAATAACTGAAACTGCGCATCTTGAACAGCCAGATATATCTTTGTCCTTATTCATTTTCTACAACACCCAAATCCGACTTGCAAATTTTTAGAGGAATCTTCAATTTGTACAGGATCTTTCAGCATCTTCACAACAAAATAGGTCCAGCCCCAGGCAGCTACCCTCCTCGAACA
The DNA here is from genome assembly GCA_039654925.1 of Anguilla pacifica. Taxonomy (NCBI): domain Eukaryota; kingdom Metazoa; phylum Chordata; class Actinopteri; order Anguilliformes; family Anguillidae; genus Anguilla; species Anguilla pacifica. The sequence goes on from CM077296.1 coordinate 7,810,975, forward strand.
ATACCGGCTGCACACGATCACCAGAATGTTTTTGGATCCTTCAGCAGCTGCCGATAGTGGACACTTCTTCAGTCACATTCAACAGCAGCGTAAATGAAAATGACAGTGCGTGCGGTATCGGGGGCTAACACACAACAGCTGGACTTCAAGCGGTGATGTACCGCACACTAGTAGGGATGCTACGTTCACATCAGCCCCCTGCCCCCCCCTCCCGACCCCCCCCCCCCATCCCATGGCTCACCTGCTCCGCTGCCTCTGGGTCCAGGTGAGAGTCCAACAGCGGCACAGTGAACTGGATCTTGCGGGGGCTGCCGGTGTCCATGACGATGCCGCCGGGGATGAGAGCGTGGGAGAGAGGGGGGTGTGGGGGGAGATGGACGGAGGGGCCGTTTAAGGAAGGGGTGTTCTTGGGGGGGGGTGGGTAGGGGGCGGGGGTCGGAATACAGCACAGTCACAGTCGTCCTGAAAATCCTCTACTCCTCCGGTCTCCTCAACGTCGCCTTTTCTCCTTCTCCCTCTCGGTTTCTCCGCCTGTTTCTCTGTCTTTCTGTATCCTTCTCGCTCTCCCTCGCGTGCCCTCTGTTCTGGTCCTCCGTCTCTCTCTCTCTCTCTCTCTCTCTTATTCCCTCTCTTTTCCTCTGTCCCTGTGTCTGCTCTCACAGCTTGATGCAAGGACACTCTTGCTCTCAACACCTCTCTCTCTGTCTCGTGTTTCTCTCTCCCTCCCTCCCTCTCGCTCTCTCTCTCTCTCTCTCTCTCCCCACCCGCCCCCCCTTCTCTCCACCCCCCCCCCCCTCCCCAGTGCCTCTCTCTGAGCAGGAATATCAGTGAGCTTAAAGGCAGCAGCGCGGATTGTTCTTAAACAACGCATTCGCAACGCATTCACAATGCATTCACAACGTAATGAGATTCAAGTGAAGCGGTAGCACAAGCACACACCCCGCGCTGAAGAATAATCTTGAGCAAAAACCTGCGTGTAATATTGAGAGACTGCTTACTGGCTATATAACAAAATACAGATGCTTACAAATTATGATTCAAAACTATTCACACAGCTACACTGCTAAAGCTAATAGAAAATTAGAACACGTATGCTGAAAAAAATCTAAGAAAGTGAGGTGGTTTAATTATTTGAATGGTTTAATTTAAAAGCTTCAAATTAAAAACCTAATTTTCTATTTTTATTACATTATTTCTTAAGTATACTGCTGCTTAGCTACCTGATGTCTTGAGCCCTAGTTTAAGGTCAGCTGGTAATTTTATACATCCTTCTCGTGTATTTCTTTGGTGCGAAATGAGGTGTGAGAAATTAGTTTAACTCCATTTAACACTTTCTGTTCATTATAGTTCACAACATACAAAGAAAAAAAAACACCTGAGAAAAACAGCACAATTCTTACAGCCAGTCAGTGCGTTTAAAGAGGGAGCTGCCAGCCCAAACAGCTCGGCCCGGAAAGGCCCTTTTAGACACAGTGGCTAGCAGCGAAGGACTGCCTCCTGAGTGAACAGAAGACAAGACAGGGGAGATTATCATCTGCATAGAATTCGAGTAATTACCGCAAGCTAATGCTAATGCTTGCATTAATTATGTACTAGAGGAGTATGCTGCTATTTATCTATTCACTGTCACTGATTTCACAAAGGAGACTGCAGGATTCTGCATTTCTGCTGTTGTGGAGATGGCAGTGAGGGGATCTGGATGCCGAAAGGTTTGCCTCTGGCTTGGCTGCTCTTTTTCACTCATTTGTTTGAGCACTATCTGCACATGAGTTGAATGATAAATTATTTCCGCTAGACATTACATTTAACTGGCAGATGCTTTTACCCAAAGCGACGTACAATAAGTGCATACCAAAGGTCATTGGAGCAACTACAAAACACAGGTCTGATAAGGTACAATACTCATTAAGTAACAGTTATCCATAGCCACGAACACATTAAGTCCAGTGCACATAGTAAGCATAGGCTCCGTCAGAAAGCTATGCTAAGTCAAACTAGCAGGCATGGCGACAATCTACAACATCAAGATAACGATACAATAAGTGCAATATAAGTGCTGGTTGGAGGTACGTGTAACAGAAGTGCTACAGGAAGTACAAGAACAAATTAGAAGGATATAAATGATCTCAGAGTCTTGTTTTTGGACAGGCTTGTCTCCTGTTTGGAATGGCTTTCATATGTAATGTGCTTTGGCTTCTTCTTTCTTCACAGTGTCACCTGCAGTATTGTATTGCATTGTAGTTCATAGACAGGATTTTTCTATGTTACATTTTATGTTTTGTAACAGAAAACACATTCAATTCCATTTCTGTTTCCAAAAAGACTTTTCGTGTCACTGAGAGGTATTGATGTTCCCTACTCACATGTTTTTTTTTTTTGAAAAGCATTGTATATAATCCAAAAGCATAGTAAATGTTAAACATTAAATCACTTTATTCATGAACGCATTGGTCCATTCATTCCATTCGCTCACGCTTTCCCCACTACAACTCTCTCTTTTCACGCAAATACACAATTTTACGCAAACTTCCAACGCCCATTCAAAGCGAAAATAGCTTTTTTTGTATTCCTAAATATTCCAGGCTGAGTGGCATTGTGTCTCAGGACCCGCCATCTCCATGACGATAGCGGAGCCACGTTCATGCCCTTTGCAGCTCTGCGGCAGCGTGCACTTGCCTCTTTTGAAATGGCCAATATCATTCACGCTGTGACTTGTGGGAAAACCATCAGCTCAATAAAACTGATGGATGAAAGACCGTGCGAAATGTCATGTAATCATAACGTGACGTTATTAGTTGAAATATTACACATTCATATGCTGGAAAAGCAAATCACAGCTTTGCACCATCACTGTCCTTTTTGCAAATACTGCGGTTCACTGTGCTTTAGCACAGAGCAGCTACATTACGTTACTTTACGTTAGCTTACATTGCAGGTATTTAACAGTTGCTTCTATCCAGAGTGACTTACGCAACTTTGTATCCATTCATACATCAGGATATTTACTGAAACTATTCAGGTTCAGCACATTGCTCTGGGGTGCAGTGGCAGTGTCCTACCTGGGAATCAATCCTGCAAAATCCAGGTCACAAGGCCAGTTCCCACCCATTATACCCCACTATCACCCAGAAGACATTTTTTTTTGTGGTGAGTCCTGTGAAGGAGAAAAGAAATAAATAGAAATAAAAATGAAAATGACATGCGTTTGTATAGCACTTTTTCTCAAACTCAAATCTCTTTGCAGTGATGAAGGGGGAAGCTCCTCAGCCAACAGCAGTGTGTAGCACCTCCCTGGGTGATGCACGGCAGCCATTTTGCACCAGAACAGTGGCCACACTTCAGCTGAGGTGGAGACGGAGAGAACCATTTTAGCCAATTAAACTGGGGGGTGATGAGGCGGCAGGATTGAGAAAGTCAATGTAAATGAGGTATGAGGGTTGTTGTACTTGAAATGGAGAAAGCAAAAATGGGGAAGGAAGAGAAAGAGAGAGAAAACAAGACAAGTGAGAGGAAAAGGAAGCAACCAGCTGATTACAACACCGTAAAGGCATGTGAAACTCTCAAATGTGCACGGTCTCAACACTAGTCAGGTGATTTTCGGTGCTGGCATCTGAATGGGTGCCCACTAGGACTAAGGTAAAAAGATTGAGCTCCCTTCTAGAACATTCCCGCAAGAAAGAGTATCGAGGCAACCTGTTCAGCAGGCTTTCATTTTATCCAAGGTGCCCCCCCATCCCACCCCACCCCACCTCCCGTCCCTCCCAGTTGTGTATTAGGTAATTACACGTGTGTTGTGTGAAGAGAGTACGGTGACCTGCATGCTGTAGTTCCCTTCGTGAGGAGGTCAGGAGTGTGTGAGCTGTGCTTTCCTCTCTCCATGACAACATCTCTGGCCGTCGAAGGAACAGAAACTAATTTTTCATTCGGCACAAACAAGCTTTCGACTGCAGAACAGAACAGATCAAGTAGGACATTTGGATTATAGGGGAAAGGTGTTCAATGAGAGGCTGAAAACCTAAATCTTCAGTCTGGATTAAGAGTCCACAGCAGTTTTTGCCTCCAGCACATTTGGCGAAGGTCAGTCTGCAGTTTGATAACCCTTAGGTAGCGCAATTTTTTTTCCCACTTGGCAAGACAGGAACGTGTCCACAGAGCCAGCTCTAGGATTTTGGTGGCCCTAAAAAAGAAGTAACCGGGGGCAACGGATCACGAGCGGTGGTGGTGGGGGTGTGGTGGGTGGAAACAATAGTAATAACAACCCTATAGGCACCCTTGGAATGCTGCACAATCAAAATGCCTTTCAAAAAAATTTAGTGCATTTATGCCAGGAGCCAGCTCTGCGTGTCTGTGAGCATTGCTGTCACATGCCAGTGTGACACCCCTGGGAGGGAGATGCGGCAGTGTTGTCTGTTTTATGGAGAGAGAGAGCGCACCCACACAAACACAAAATAAAACAAACACAATCTTCACCCTTCCCCCTCACGGGTTCCAGGCAAAAGCAATTAACTAAAACTGACCGAATGCCATAATTACCTGTCGTCAGTGGGACTGTCGTCAGTGGGACTGTTGTCTGTGGGACTGTCGTCAGTGGGACTGTTGTCTGTGGGACTGTCGTCAGTGGGACTGTTGTCTGTGGGACTGTCGTTTGTGGGGCTGTTGTCCTGTCCTGCTCCTGTGTGTATTTATTTAGGAGCTGCTATTACCCACAGCAGACTTTCTGCTTTGTCCCCCCCCCCCCCCCCCCCCCCCACACACACACACACACACAGGTAGATCAGCAGAATGCTGGCTTTGTTGCCCCCCCCCCACCCCCCCCCCCCCACACACACACACACACACAGTCAGATCAGCAGAATGCTGGCTTTGTTGCACCCCCCCCCCCCCCCCCCGTCAGAGTCACTGTTCCACAGGAGTAATACACTGCTTTTCAGCATGCTGTTGCTCTTATTTGCTAATGTTGGGCTTGGCGTGGGGTGAGTCTTCTCGTTCCATTAGAGTGTCCTGCCCCCTTTGTACCTTAGGAAGTTGATGTCAGGACATTTTTCCGGTTAAGTACATATAATTCAATCACTTTTCAATGTCACCTTCAAAGAATGTGTTGCTCTTGTTGTTTTGTGGCCATTGCCTAATGGGTGTTCAAAGGGTGGCAGTGTAGCGTAACTCAGAGGTTGCAGGTTCAAATCCCAGGAGAGACATAGCACTGCACCTTTGCACCAAGATGCTTAATCCAAATTGCCCCAGTGAAATCTTCTGGTGTATGTATATATATACTCCTGAGTCCCAGCAGAAGCAGAAAGTTTTATTTTTTGACATACAAGTGCAAGTACAAGTGTCTTGAATGGCAAAAAAAAACAGTGAAAATATTTTCCAAAAAATTTTTTAAGATAGTGGAATGTATGGTTCTTGAGGTTAAGACCAGAGGATCATGTCCCCTACAGGGGACAAAAATGAATTACCAGGTCTTGGGAGGGTAAGGACCGTTTGCGGTGCACCTGGCTCAGGACAGGGGCTTCCGCTAACCCTGTGAAACGGCCAAACTGTTATTGCAGGAGCGAGCTCTGCCCGCACAGAGGGAAGGGCAGAAATGTGTTAATCTATAATTCATCAGAGACGGACCAGCCTGCAGTGGTGCGTCCGTGTCAAAGGTCACCATCGGCTCCTGATTCACAGCGTATCAGCGAGACCTGATGTTTGGCAGGCTGCAATCCTCCAGGACTGCAAATGAGGAGAACCCTAGAGAACGGCAGTCAATTACATCACACAAAAAACGGCCAGAGACAAAGACAAACCGAACCCAAACACGTACCCAACTTTAACGCACTGTCCCCATCTGGTGCACACAGCGGGTTCTTCACAACCCCCTCGCGTACTCTAATTAAAGCTGACTGCTTGTAAATTGAACTGGATCATTTACAGGGAGCAGGAAATAGGGGAAATGATCCTGACTGTGTGTGAATTAGATTCCGATAGTAGCCCCCCCCCCCCCTCCCTCCGCCTCTCCCTCTCCCTCTCCCCCCCTGCCCCCTGGGGTTTAGAGTGAGGTAAGCACAGTACCTCCCAGGCTACACTCAGCTCCAGTTTCCACCCTCTGGGTCAGAACCCATTTTCCAGGGACGGATGCTCTTTGAGGGCGGGAGCGAGGTCAGAGTTCACCGAGCCGGTGGATGAAGCAAACCATCTGGCCTGATAGGGGCCGAGAAGCATAAATCATATCGTTTACAGTGATGGACGAAAACACTCTACAACATGTTTCGTCGCTAAGTCAGAAAGACCTCCAAAATAAATGTATCCATAAACTGCAAACAAAATGGTGGAGGTGTAGGGTGCTTTACAGAGGCATACAACAAAGAGGTCAGCAGCCATATGAAATACATACATACATATTTAAAACACATGGTTTTGAAATACAGTGCCTTCCCACCCTTGGTAAAGATGAGCAAAGAAGACTGTGTGGAATTCAGGTAGTGTGTTATGATGTAGACTCAAAACATTCTAATACAACTGCTCAGAGAAAAAGATTCTGTTTAACAAAAAGTATTTTTCACTGGAACAATATGTGTCAATTATTCACACCTCTCATAGTTTTTTGTAATCCAACAGAAATAAATATGCATTAGCGTGGTATTCAAATTCATCTCACGCCTCGGCATACTGTAACTGTGTGGCCTCCCGTGACTTTCCCCGAGGTATAGATGTGAGGTAATAGGCATGTAAAATCCATGGCTGTGTGTGGATTTGAGTTTTATGATTTAATCGTGACCTTCCCTTTCCGCGCTTCAAGAGGGAATCCCTGAAATGCCAGGATGAAATATGGCAGCCACACAGTGGCTTTTGCTCCCAATTTATGAAAAGGGAGGGAACAATTATAATCTCTCACTCCCTCATTTTTCCTTCCTCCCACCACGGGTATGAAGTGGAAGCTTCCAGCAAGCGGGGAATCCCACAATGCAATGCGCCACATGTGAAGAAGAAAGGATGAATCTGTGCGATGTGAAACAGCAATTTTTTGGTTTTGTAGGATGAGTTTGGAAGGTTCATGAATAATTCATGAGAGCATGCTGAGGGATGGGAGGGGGGCGGGATTAAGAACTGGGAATTGAATTTTGTCAGATCCTTTAGCCCACAAGTTTGTGTGCATTTTTGAGTGTTTTTGAGTGAGGTTTTCTCAAAAAAAAATCTACACCAAAGGTGCCGCAAAGACGATAGCGTTTCATAAGACCGACTGGTGTGTTCCAGTTATCACCCATGATAAGCTGCGGTAAGGTTGCTATGAATTCAGTTCCGTTTTTGGTTTGATCCTCATCTATCCTCCGTTGCGGAGCGCCTGTGAAGTTCACACGTTGCACATCACAGATTGTATGGCAGGGGAGCTCACTCAAGGGAGGAAAGCAAAGGAAGGGAGCGTGTTAAAGTGGATCCAAACGCAGCTCGTGTGTCACCAGGAGAACTGTCAGACGGAACGAGACGAAGGGTCGCTGAACTTCACAAGCCAGGAGACAGTTACAAGCAAAAGGGAAAAAAAACTAAAGACACCACTTTCTGCACTTAGATAGTTGAGTTTAAAACCACCGTAACAGTGCAAAGCCTTCCCAGTACAAGGCAAGTCCAATGGCTGTAGTTGCAGATCAACAAACCCTGGTCACATCTTGGAGAATCAAAATGGCACCACTGGATGCTACCTTCACAGGATTTTGTAAGGTTTGCCAGACAACAGACTATTGAGGGCAATCAATAAAATAAAGCATCTGGATTTACCAAAATTTTGTTGAAATTTTGATTAGAACTGGGTGTTATGGCCAGATGTGATCAAAATAAATCTTTTGGCCATGCACACCAGAGGTGTGTTTGGTGTCAGAAGGATTATTTCAAAAAGAGTGTCGCACGGACAGTGACATATGGTGGTGAATGTTTGATATTATGGGATTGTTTTGCATCCACTTCTCCTGGATCTTTTGTAAAGGTCAGTTTTGGGATCATTAGTGAATAGTGAAGGTCAATGATCCCAAAGTCAGTGTTTCATAAAGGCCATATGACTTGAGCCTGACTGAAAATGTTTGGTGTGAATGGAAGAGAACAGTCTACAGGCGCAACCCAAAAGATCTTTAACGCTTCTGTCTGAAAGAATGGTCAATGACCCCCCCCACCCACCCACACACATACACACACATGCACACACGCATACCCACACACACACACACACACACACACACACACACAAACAGTATGTTCACAAATCTAAATCCTGCAGAAGACAATCTTTCTGAGGGGAGGTTTCACAAAGTGCTTACAACAGTGGTGCAAGTATTTGTGGCAATTATTTCTTTGGAAAATTTGTCATTTCAGAAAACAGCTATTTTGGTTGATTTCCATTATGAAATTATAATCATTCACACTTGTTTGAGAATTCAGATATAGTTCAGTACTCAAATTGCCTCAAGTCTTTGATTTGCTTACAGCCTTTGCAATAAAAACCTTTGAATATCAAATGTGAATGTATTTATCCGGCTCACTGACTTTGTTTTGTATCTTTGTATTTTGTGGTGTCAAAAATAGTCTGACATGTTGTGTAGGAACCTTTAAAAATTTTTCCGGGTCTTAATATTAGACAATGGAATTTATTAGTGTCTTTATTCCAAAGAAGAGATGCTTGAGGCTGCTTACTTTACCATAAGAATTTTTAAGAACCGCAGTACCTGGGGGACTTGTTTGTAGGCTGTCACAGCACTAATGAGGTGAATTAGGTCCTATTGTTAGCTAGTGAGCTGAGTCTTTGACAAAACGACCCCGAAAATCGAATATGAATTCCACTGCCATACAATTCCATAATCTTTGTAAATCAGTGTGTATGAAGACTAATGTAGAAAAACCACCACCATTTTTTTTCCCGTTGGTTTTGTAGTGCGGAAGGTCTATAAATAAAACTCAAAGGGAGTCTAGAATCCTAATTGGTTTTAAAGGGCAATTTATTGCTGCTTGTCAAGCTACAAATTTTATGGTTTGTCTCACAATGTGAGCATGTGGGTGGTTACGTGTGGGCATGTTTTTTTATTTTAGACTCTGCTATAGCGTGATTGCCAATTCACCCCCAGCACACCCACGTGTGTGTTGTTAAAAACACAATTTCATTACAATGAAATGCTAAACCAAAACTCAGGTTTCTAATGTTGTATTGTATTGTGAGTGGACCCAGGTTCTTTAACGTTAAGTAAACGGAAATTTTGAAATATTAAAGATTTTATTTATTTATTTTTGGTAACTCACAAATGTTTATTTGTCCAAATCTCATGTATATCACCGGACATTACATGTCTCAATATGAAATTCTTCAGCATTTAATAAAACAGAAACATTTTATCTTTTCCAGATCTTATGTAATAGGGGCTTCTGCTCTTGTTTTGTTTGCAGTAAGGTTTATACCTGTGACGCCCAGAAAACAGCCAATGCCTCCACCATGTCAGAGGTAGTCTACTGATTCAGTTTTTGGGAGGTTGTGTTTTCCTGTATTTGGTGAAAAGACACAGGTTAGTGCATTTTCGTCTGTCCCAGAGGAACACTTTTCTTTTTTTGTTTATACCTAAGTACCCCACTGAGACAGAAGACGTTATGTCATCAATCTCTCCTGTTAGCAAGCGATTAATTTGTGTCCCTGTGTCTCTAGCAGAGCTGGGGGTAAGGGGGGTTGCAGAGTGCCTAATTGATAGGATGATGCAAGTGTCACCCACCATGTTGATTTGGAGACCAGACTCTCTGCAAGCTGGCCACCTGCAGAGAACAAAAAGCAGTTTTTATATTATTATGTGTGTGTGAGAGAGTGTGTGTGTGTGTGTGTGTGCATGTGTGTGTGAGAGAGTGTGTGTGTGTTGAGTGTGTGTGCGTGCGTGTGTATGTGTGAGAGAGTGTGTGTGTGTTGAGTGTGTGTGTGCGTGTGTGTGTGTGTGTGACAAACACGCAAACACTTTTACATTTATGGACATTCTCTATTTCCCAACACACACACAAACGCACACACACACGCACACACACACACACTCTCTCACACACACACACACACGCACGCACACACACTCTCTCTCTCTCTCTCTTACACACACACACACACACACTCTCTCTCCCTCTCACACATGCGCATGTACACACACATACTCTCTCTCTCTCACACACACAGGCACACAGACGTGCATGCACACACACTCACACTCTCTCTCTCTCTCTCTCTCAAACACGCACACACACACACATCATTGCTGGCCTCATGAAATTCAGATGAGCTGTACTTGGCTTTGTCTCCAGCTGTGCTTGTTTGGGGCCAGAGCTGCATGGAGAAGAGCAGCCAACTGTGTATATACAATACCCATATATTACCCACATTACCCATACACTATACCCATACACATTACCCATATGAATGCCCTGTGCTGAATCTGCAATGGAGTTCACACATGAATGCCGCTGTGGTTGCAGATAGCGAGGCATTCCAAATTAGGGTTGGGATTGGATTTGCTCAGCCCCAAGTTGGGTGGTAAGTTAATTTAAAATTTATTTTTTAAATAAATAAAAAAAACAATGAGATAATGACTAAACTTACCCAAGTAAACCTAAATGTGTTGCACACTGATCCAGTTGTTACGTTGTTACGTCCCCAGCCTCTGCTTGCCTGGGTAGTGCAGGTGGAGGTAATACCTAATTGCTTAATTGCTTGATTGCCTCCACCTGCCTGTGAGCCAATATAAGCCCTGCAGTATGAGGCTGGGGAGATTCTTCTTTGGGGTTTCTTTTGTGTGGTTTGCGTTTGGTAGGTTTTTGTGAAGCCCATTATTTTGTGAACTTTGTGAGTTTTTGTTTGTGTTTTAGATTTAATAAATGTCTGAGTTTGTCTTTTTAGATCAGTTTCTGTCTTGTTTTTGGTACTTTGGACTACTTATCGATGGGGAGAGAGCTCTATAAGAGGCTGATTATCGATGGGGAGAGAGAGCTCTATAAGAGGCTTTTGGTACTTTGTTGCGGCCCTGCGAGCCGGCCGTAACACAGTCTTTGAATAAGCAGTCTTGCTCTCTCTCTTACACGCACACAAACACATGTAAATTCATGCACTGTACATTTTGTGTTTAGAGTCACCTATAAACAATAAAAATGTAATTTGTGGTCCGACATGCAATAATAGTGTTGTACCTGCCCATAGAACTCTTGTAAATCATCATTAAATAATCATGAAAGTAGCCTGGCTGTCCTGAGATAACAAGGTTGCTGCTGTACATGAAGTGTAGACATGGTGTGCTGAGTGACAGGTGAAGACAGGTATGGTAATTATCAGTAGTAACCATAGTAAATGACCTGGGGCTTTCCAGACAGGAGCTCTGTCGGCCTAGCTTCAGGAAGCTCATAGGCAAGGGTGGAAAGTTAGGCCAACAGAACCACCACCCCACCGCCCCCCCACCCCCTTCGGCCCCTCGCCAACGCGCCTGCGATGCGGTAAGTGGCTGCCTAAGCACAGGGTACGTGGAGTAGACGTAATTGCACACTAGCGCCTATTAATTAGCATCAAAGGCATTACTACGCAGCGCCTGTGGTGCCGTACAACCCCGAAACTCTCCCCAACACCTGCTCACTCACCCCCCACCCAAGCCAATCCCCCCCATGCCCTCACACACCCCCACCCAAGCCAATCCCCCCCACGCCCTCACACACTCCCACCCAGGCCAACCCCCCCCGCACCCTCACACACCCCCACCCAGGCCAACCTCCCCAGCACCCTCACACACCCCCACCCAGGCCAACCTCCCCAGCGCCCTCACACACCCCCACCCAGGCCAACCTCCCCAGCACCCTCACACACCCCCACCCAGGCCAACCTCCCCAGCACCCTCACACACCCCCACCCAGGCCAACCTCCCCAGCACCCTCACACTAACGCACCCCCACTCCCCGGGCCCCCATAGCGCCCTACAACCCCAAGCCTCTCCCCCACACCTGCCATGTGCCTCTCACAACGAGTTTCCTCCACAAACAAGGGAATCAGAAGGGGGGTTATGGTCTATCGATGGGGAGAGAGCTCTATAAGAGGCTGATTATCGATGGAGAGAGTGCTCTATAAGAGGCTGATTATCGATGGGGAGAGAGCTCTATAAGAGGCTGATTATCGATGGGGAGAGAGCTCTATAAGAGGCTGATTATCGATGGGGAGAGAGCTCTATAAGAGGCTGATTATCGATGGGGGGGAGAGAGAGCTCTATAAGAGGCTGATTATCGATGGAGAGAGAGATGTATAAGAGGCTGATTATCAATGGGGAGAGAGCTCTATAAGAGGCTGATTATCAATGGGGGAGAGAGCTCTATAAGAGGATGATTATCGATGGAGAGAGTGCTCTATAAGAGGCTGATTATCGATGGAGAGAGAGAGAGTGCTCTATAAGAGGCTGATTATCGATGGGGAGAGTGCTCTATAAGAGGCTGATTATCGATGGAGAGAGAGAGAGTGCTCTATAAGAGGATGATTATCGATGGAGAGAGTGCTCTATAAGAGGCTGATTATCGATGGAGAGAGAGAGAGTGCTCTATAAGAGGCTGATTATCAATGGGGAGAGAGCTCTATAAGAGGCTGATTATCAATGGGGGAGAGAGCTCTATAAGAGGCTGATTATCGATGGAGAGAGAGAGAGTGCTCTATAAGAGGCTGATTATCGATGGGGAGAGTGCTCTATAAGAGGCTGATTATCGATAGAGAGAGAGAGAGTGCTCTATAAGAGGCTGATTATCGATGGGGAGAGAGCTCTATAAGAGGCTGATTATCGATGGAGAGAGCTGTATAAGAGGCTGATTATCGATAGGGGGGAGAGAGAGCTCTATAAGAGGCTGATTATCAATGGGGAGAGAGAGCTCTATAAGAGGCTGATTATCGATGGGGGGGAGAGAGAGCTCTATAAGAGGCTGATTATCGATGGGGGGGAGAGAGAGCTCTATAAGAGGCTGATTATCCATGGGGAGAGAGAGCTCTATAAGAGGCTGATTATCGATGGGGAGAGAGAGCTCTATAAGAGGCTGATTATCGATGGGGGAGAGAGAGCTCTATAAAAGGCTGATTATCAATGGGGAGAGAGAGCTCTATAAGAGGCTGATTATCGATGGGGGAGAGAGAGAGCTCTATAAGAGGCTGATTATCGATGGGGAGAGAGAGAGCTCTATAAGAGGCTGATTATCGATGGGGAGAGAGAGAGAGCTCTATAAGAGGCTGATTATCAATGGGGGGAGAGAGCGATCTATAAGAGGCTGATTATCGATGGGGAGAGAGCTCTATAAGAGGCTGATTATCGATGGGGAGAGAACTCCATAAGAGGCTGATTATCAATGGGGAGAGAGAGCTCTATAAGAGGCTGATTATTGATGGGGGGTGGGGGGGTGGGAGCGGTCTTTAAGGAGGCGAGCCATGCGTCTGTCCGCGTGACTCTCCATGCAATGAGCCCTTTCCCATCAGGGTTCTGCACAGGACATCTGAGGGGCCGGTGCTCGCCAACCTTGGGCATCTGTTTTACCATACCCAGCCATTATACAGAATACACTTTACCAAAGCGAACGATTGAAAATGAATGACCGCAACAATAATAACACAAATATTCATTCTTAATCAAATCAAAGGGTCACATGGGGGCACTTGAGGCAAAAGGGGCAGGTGTTCAGGTGAACCTGGAGCGCCCCCCCACCCCCCCCCCACCTCGCACGTGCCTGTTATTTAAGTACAACAGTAATCCCCGTCACATAAAAAATTAATACATTTCCAAAGGGTAAAGATGCTGAATTTCCTGTGATCTTCCCAGTTACGCTCTCCTTCCTGCGATTAACAGTGCAAACCAGCTGCGGTTTCCGGACAGAGAGAAGGGGGGCGTGGCCGCAGAGACCCGCGCGACGGCTCCTGGGGTGGGCTTCTCCCTCAGAGAGCCACTTATGTGGATGATTAACGCAGACATGCAGTGACTGACAATGACGCCGTGGGTTTGGCCTTCGCTACCACGGTGACAGATGAGCAGTGGCTCCTCTGGGATTCACATTCATACATCGTCTCCGTTTATCTCGAAAATCCAATCTTTTTAAACAGCTCTGTCACGATCCGACAATCTGTCGGTACCTATTAAATAAGTCATTATTTATGAAACCACAGCCAACCCCCCCCCCCCCCAACACTCACACACACCCCCACGCAACAGCAACCCCCCTTCTTCCCCACATTCACACACAAACTCACCCAAACCAACCCCACAGTCACACACACCCCCACCCAATCCATGGCCACAGCTAACCTGTCTCTCTTCACATGAACAATCATTGCATCAATGTCACCATAACAACCATGCAGATGTCCGGGGCGAAATTACCGCTAATTGGTCTCATCGATTCAGAAGCGGCATCGGGCCTTTTTCCCAGTACGGATCTCGTGGCTGTGGAGATGCCACTTCCAGATAATCTAGTGCTCTAATTGGCTGAAAAACAAAATGCATGAGGGCCGCTTCTCTTTTTGTCTGTTGGGACAAGTAGTCCTAGACCGGGAAGGCCAGAGCCAGTCGTGTGCAGGCCAGCCACTATTGGATGTGCGGCTGGATATGTTTCGTTACACAATTTAAATCATGGAATATGGAATCATTAGATCACTATCTGCAGCGGTAAGGGCTAATGACGTCTTATAAATATTTATGTGGTTTTAAATGAGTGTCTGTCCTTCACAATCAGTACTAGACTCACAGTTCCAGTCAGTATAGCATTAGCCTAGCAAGGAGGAGGCAGTGTAGCATTAGCCCAGCAAGGGGGAGGCAGTGTAGCATTAGCCTAGCCACTGGGAGGCAGTGTAGCATTAGCCTAGCCACTGGGAGGCAGTGTAGCATAAGCCTAGCAGGGGGTGGTAGTGCAGCATTAGCCTAGCAAAGGGGAGGCAGTGTATCATTAGCCTAGCAAGGGGGAGGCAGTGCACCATTAGCCTAACCAAGGGGAGGCAGTGTGTCATTTGCCTAGCCAAGGGGATGCAGTGTAGCATTAGCCTAGAGAAGGGGAGGGAGCGTAGCATAATGATTAGGGACTGAGCTTGTAACTCCAATGCTGCAGGTTTAATTTATAAGTTTCAATCATTAGGATCAATTTACTGAGCAAGAGAAGGGGGGAAATGGGGTGAGAGAGAGGAAGAAGGGAAGAGACACTTTACTGAACTAACAGTGTCAAACGCAACCCAAAAATATCTCAAACTTTATATTGAGACAGTGACTCGCGTGATGTTAAGAAAACTCCTAGAGGATGGAAATCATTTGTTGTATCTATCCTAACCCTATTCTACTCCTAATCCTAGTCTAACCCTCACCCTAATCATCGTTCTCCCTGTTTCCTGACTAATTAATTAGTCAGGAAACAGGGAGTAATTAATAATAATAATACCAACTATTATGGTATAAATTCTACGTAATATTAATAACACGGGTCCTATTATGTCTGGCTTAAATCAAATACAGCATTTTACAGTAAGAACGTCATACCAACAGTCAAACATGGAGGTGGTAGTGTGATGGTGTGGGGATGATTTGCTGCCTCAAGACCAGGACGACTTGCCATTATTGAAGGAACCATAATTTTCTGCTCTGTACCAGAAAATTCAGAGGACTGGGCACCAGTGGATATCCGGTTATCTGTCTGTGAGCTGAAGCAGAAGCGTAATTACGTTTTGCAGCAAGATAATGATCCAAAACACAAAAGCAAGTCCACATCCAAATGGCTAAAAAGAAACAAAATTAAAGTTTTTGAGTGGCCTGGTAAAAGTCATGACTTTAACCCAATAAAGATGCTGTGGCAGGACCTGAAATGAGCAGTTGATGCTCAAAAGTCAACCAATTTGTTTTAAAGCAGTTCTACGAAGAAGAGTGGGCTAAAATTTCCCCACAGTGATGTGAAAGATTGATATCAAATTAGAGGAAGTATTTGGTTACAGTTTGCAGCTAGAGATGGTGCAACCAGTTATAAGTTTGAGGGGGTAATTACTTTTTCACTTGGGTGATATGGGCGTTTGAAAAATTTTTAGAATTAAATAAATGAAATAATTTTTAAAATGTATGTGTTTACTCAGATTCCCTTTAATCTACAATATTACATTTTGTCTGAACATCTGAAACCATTCAGTGTGACAAATATGCAATGATAGAGGAAATCAGGAAGGGGGAAAATACTTTGATACGGCGCGGCATTTATCAAATTATTTATTTATTTATTTATTTATTATGGGGTATGTCTATATTAAACCAAATACTAACTGTTAGACCGATGTATTACATTGCATTACATGTTTATATGTTTTGGCTGTCTCACCAACAAAGCACCACTGGGAGAGAGACAGCGAGAGAGAGCAAGAAAGAGGGAGACAGTAAGAGAGAGAAAGAGAGAGGGAGAGACAGAAAGAGAGAGGGGCTAATTGGGAGATGGAAGGCTCTCTGCTTTTCTGTCAGACTCAGAATCCATCAGCAAATATGGCACAGTAATGATGGCCTGAATCCCAAATGAGACAATGGATAAAGCACATCTGAATGAGCCTTAGGGAGCCATGGTATCAGGGATGGATCAGACTGGCCTGTCAGCTCAAGCAGCCAGCTGTAGTTAATGCAGCTACCACATATCCCAGCTCAGCTACAGGATTCACCACATTAATGCAGCTACCACATATCCCAGCTCAGCTACAGGATTCACCACATTAATGCAGCTACTACATATCCCAGCTCAGCTACAGGATTCACCACATTAATGCAGCTACCACATATCCCAGCTCAGCTACAGGATTCACCACATTAATGCAGCTACTACATATCCCAGCTCAGCTACAGGATTCACCACATTAATGCAGCTACCACATATCCCAGCTCAGCTACAGGATTCACCACATTAATGCAGCTACTACATATCCCAGCTCAGCTACAGGATTCACCACATTAATGCAGCTACCACATATCCCAACTACAGGATTCACCACATTAATGCAGCTACCACATATTCCAGCTACAGGATTCACCACATTAATGCAGCTACCACATATCCCAACTACAGGATTCACCACATTAATGCAGCTACCACATATCCCACCTCAGCTGCAGGATTCACCACATTAATGCAGCTACCACATATCCCAACTACAGGATTCACCACATTAATGCAGCTACCACATATCCCAGCTCAGCTGCAGGATTCACCACATTAATGCAGCTACCACATATCCCAGCTCAGCTGCAGGATTCACCACATTAATGCAGCTACCACATATCCCAACTACAGGATTCACCACATTAATGCAGCTACCACATATCCCAGCTCAGCTACAGGATTCACCACAGGAGACAGCAGCGGACCACCACAATCACTTCTGTAGTACCACAAAAGACAGACAGTGTGAACAAACCAGACTCTTTAGGGGATATGAGCCATTCCGTTTCCATGGACACACCAAGATATAGCACGAAACACAGCAAACAGGAGATTTGAAATTCCCTGGCCGGTTCCTTATGATCCTGCGTCAGACAAACAGGTTTGTTAATCACTGAGATATTGCATATGAGAAGCAATGAAGCACCGTACCACGCAAGCACACATCTGAAGCTTTTATTGAGCAAACAAAGACAGGGGTGGTGTGGCCAATGAGCACGTCAGCATTTCTATTTACAGCCTGCGTGTTTCACTCCCACTCTGTGAAACGCACCATTTGCTCTTTATTTCCACCACCAAACCCTAAGCTCCCACCAATAGGCTGGCAGCAAGGCCCTCTGGGTGCAGTGGAGGTCTGTGATTGGTTGCAGGAAAGGCCCCCCGGATGCAGTGGACCTTCGTGATTGGTTGCCGGAAAAGTGGGATGTTGTAGGTGGGAGGGGGGTGTAGACCAAATGGGTTGGAACTGAGTGGTTTGGGGGAAAGCGGGTGGCATTTTTAAAAATCGAGAGTGGGGTATGTTTTATTCATGAACTCTTTTTGAGGTTTTTTTTCCGGTTTCTTCTGGTCTCTCCCGCAAGTCTTAATGTCTCTGCCAGCCCTGATGTTGATCCGTGGCCTACTTCTTCCCGAATCTCTGTGGCACGGCCATGCTCCAGATCTGTCCCGGGACGCTCTCCCAGTCGCGGGACTGTATCCGCCCTTCTGCCAGGAGGGCCCCCCGGGCACCCCGCCCGAACCTGCGGAGAGAGAGACAGGGGTCCTCAGCGGACTGCGCTAACCTCAGGGCGCTAACCTCAGAGCACATTCGTTCAGTGTCTCCAGCACTGCATTCCGCTGTTGCTTCGCACATCTCATTTACACTCACACACTACCAACACTGACTGAAATATACATCTGCAGACAGCACGCATTTCCAGTCAAAAAGTAGTGCATTTTAACTTAAATGTCAAAACTGAAATGAAGTACAACATGACCTTTTTTTCATGAAAAATAATAATATGAGAATTGCAGATAGTTTTTAATGTGAATTTTTAACATTTTTCTTTTCAATTATCAATAAACCACGCACAGTAAAAACAAGTCCTTCAAGCAAACCAGGTGAATTTGAGCTAAGCATTTTAACTTGAAAAGTTCAGTTGTGCTTTATAAAAAGAGAAAAATGAATGATTAATTTATTATTGCACAAGCATATTGCAGAATGATTTCTCCCCAAGGCTTGAATTATGATGACTGATTCAAAAAGTTTCAAAGAAGCTGTGTTCCTGTGTCTCCCAAAATGCATATTAATACATTTCAGAAATATTATGCATGCATTATATATGGTTGAATCTCGGAATCCAGTTTATTTGTAAACTCAAACACATCATACTAATGACATTTTCAAAAATAAGCTATTTTAACTTCTGATGATTAGCAGAAAATATTTCGTTTACTCGCATCCTAAAAGCTTCCCTCTTGCTGCAAGCAAAGTGTGTGTGTGTGTGTGTGTGTGTGTGTGTGCATATGCATGTGTTTCTATAATTCTATAAACAATTAACACTAAAGAAAGTATACTTTTGTCATACTTCTGAATTGGTCATGTAAATAAATCATATGCATGTTTGCATTGGATGTTTTTATATTTTAATTTGATTTAAGAAGCAGTGCATTTGGACTCTTGGATTTGAATTGGATTTAGGAAGCAATGCATTTTGACTCTTGGATTTGAATTGGATTTAATAAGCAGTGCATTTTGACTCTTGGATTTGAATTGGATTTAGGAAGAAGTGCGTTTGGACTCTTGGATTTGAATTGGATTTAAGAAGCAGTGCATTTTGACTCTTGGATTTGAATTGGATTTAGGAAGAAGTGCGTTTGGACTCTTAGATTTGATTTGGATTTAAGAAGCAGTGCGTTTGGACTCTTGTATTGGAACTGGATTTAGGAAGCAGTGCGTTTGGACTCTTGTATTGGAATTGGATTTAGGAAGCAGTGCGTTTGGACTCACCTCTGTGGCTGGTGAAGGATTGAGGGGTTGCGGCCGTACCTCTGTGTGCCCTGGAAGAGGGAGTGCAGGACGGCCGTCAGGAGACGCTGGTCCAGCCCCTGTCCTGCTTGGTCTCCGCCCTCCTGGAGAGACAAGGAGGGACAAATGCCCTCTTAACACACCTGGGACACATACACTGCCTTAACCCTTTAGACACCATTAAGATTCCCGATAATGCAAAAAGAAAACGCTCCTTTCACAAATATTATGAAATAAATGATTTCATTCATTTGATTGGATGTTTTGGTTGGCAGGGTGTTTCATGGGAAATCTTCTTGAGGCTGGTTATTTGACTCAGACCACCTACTGTCTGGATGTACCAGCCCACCATCTCAGGAGACCTGTCATCCTCTGTTCATTTCATATTATAAACCTCTTCATATTGCAGGTCTGGTTTCTAAATGGATAATAACTCCCACACACTCAAAACAGCAAGTGCACTCTACGGTATCGATCCTAAAGCAGGCTTCTTTCTTCGTCCAATTATGTTATCACTGATGAAAAGGTCAATTAATATATTCAGAAGAAAGCGAGCCACAGTCACCTTTCATTCCAAGAACTCATGCTTGGAACCAACG
Source organism: Anguilla pacifica (assembly GCA_039654925.1). Lineage (NCBI taxonomy): Eukaryota > Metazoa > Chordata > Actinopteri > Anguilliformes > Anguillidae > Anguilla > Anguilla pacifica. Next base: position 7,831,012 of record CM077296.1, read on the forward strand.
GCTTAGGTTTTGAAACCCTGGCCAGCAGGTTGCCAGATCCTGCTGCCACCCACCAGGGATGAAGAGTTAGCAAAAAAAAGAAACATAACTGTATTTTAAATATGTGCTTTCTGATTTAATATGCAATATTGGTTGCTCACCGTAACCGTTGCATTATTTATATAGCTCTGTACCACTCACAAAGAAACTTGAGCCAACACAAATTTGGTTGTAGTTTATAGATACCTGTTTAGGAGGTATTTTGTAGTATGTGAAAATATACCTTTTGGAGTGTTTATTATTTATTTATTTATTTTATTCTTCCTGAGGATGTCACCCCCTTGTCTGTGGGGGGAGGATTGAGTTTGTGATGGGGCCCATCTCAGTGGGGGCTTTTAGGTCAGTCAGTATCTATTAGAATCAACACCCCTCCTTCCCTGACAGCAGGTTGCCTAATTTTGGTTCCCTGCAGTAGAACGAGTGGAAAATAACCACCTTCCAGATAAAGTGCACCAACCCTCAGAGCGATGATTCAAATTCATCACAGCACCAACGGATGCTCCCAATAGTAAAAAAAAAAAATCCTCATAAAAACTCGTCTCATGGCATAAAAAAAACTTGTATGTTTTCTTCATTGTGCATCTTAATTATTATTGTAATTAAATCTATTTGAAGTTCTTTATCACTAAAACATAATACTGTGCAGCTAAAAGTAAATAAGCACGTTTTCTATTGCTGTTCCCCCTTTTTTTAGGAGACACAAGGATACGAAGGAGTCTTTGCAAGAAACTTCAAAAGCAAAGTTTCATAACTGAACTTCGGAGTGGCGAATGGTTCTTTGCAGAAACAGTTTTTTTCCAAATTGAATTTCAATTTTCAGCCTCCTCTGAAGATGTTCAGTCTCCTCGTGGTTCACCGGCCCGTTGCTCAGCAAAGCCACTCAGCAGGAGGGCGGGAGAGCTGGGCTTACAGCGCAGCCCTTTGAACCGCTGATCGCTCCTTATCCCGAGAAAACCAGCCGCTTAATTCCAGAATCCCAGCCCGGAAAACTCTGAGACACTCTTTCTCTTACGACCGCCACGGACTCAATAAAAATAAATAAAACGGCAGGTTCTGTTTTTATTTTCTTCGCAGGTACAGGGAGTTCAACATTCGTCAAAAACAAGCAGGCCGCAAGCTCAGGCCATTACACTTCTATGGTTTTGTCGCTTGTTATGGATGTCACCTGCCGGTGTTATTGTCTGGGGTAGTGCTGTTGATTGCGCGGTGCCTGTACTCGCGGGTGCGATGGTGCCGTTAGCCAGATCCGCCGTTATTGCTCGCGTAACTCAGACGAGGCACTTCCGCTCTCTCACACCGCGAGCCGCTCTAGATAAGAGATGAGCGCTAAACGAATGTAACGTGGCGCGATGTCATTCGTAAGTCGAGGTCGAGGGCACATTTCGGGAGCGGCTTCACCGTCCTGCTGACTGAATCGATCGAACTGGTGCAAAGCGAGAGAATACCGCCACTGCGCATGAGATGCGACTGCGAGCGGAAGGCGTTTCATGCGACAGAACAGAAGCGACACTGGGCCGTGCGATTTTCGTCTCCGCGGCAACTCTGCATGCGACGGAAGACCGGACCGAGGAGCATTCGTTCAAGAAGCTTTTCGATCTTTAAACAGACAGTTGCTGCGATACGTGATTTCCAGTCAAGATCAGACTGCAGAAATGCATGGGGCTTTTGCAGAGTTAATCACAAGGGGTGTGAGTGTGTCACGCGATTTTGATATACACTATATTTCTATACGCTTTGCTTCTACTGGTCATATTTATAACAGAAAATCACAAATTATTACACTAGTATGTTATAACTGACAGAAATGAGATAACAATCACACTCAGCCATAGTGTTTCAGTCATTGCACGCAGGATCATCAAGGTGGAGCTCAGAAAAATTCAGTGATTACAGGCAGACATAGCTCCTTCTCCTGTCCTTCAGTAGAAAAGTACAGCAAAATATTCATGTGAAGTTCACTGCGTTAGAGCACTTTTAACGGTAATGGGAGTTCTCGTGGTCCCTGTTGGGAGAAAAAGTCTTCATCGATTTGACATCGATCATTTCGCCGGGTGGAGGTTCTTGGAATGACTGAGGAAGGGCGCGCTGTGCTAACAGAGCATGGGGCGACATAGCTCAGGAGGTAAGAGCGATTGTCTGGCAGTCGGAGGGTTGCCGGTTCAAACCCCACCCTGGGCGTGTCGAAGTGTCCTTGAGCAAGACACCTAACCCCTAACTGCTCTGGCGAATGAGAGGCATCAATTGTAAAGCGCTTTGGATAAAAGCGCTATATAAATGCAGTCCATTTACCATTTACCATTTAGCATGCATAGCATCACTAAAAAAAATAGGTCCTTGTTTCTAACGTTAGACATTTAAAACGAAATAACTAATCGAAAAATGAAAGTCGGCACATTCGTTAGAAGGACAATATAAACAAAATAAGCCCATATGTGTTTGGAAGTGCGAGTCCCCTTTAACTTAAACTGCTTCAGCATGTATCGTGCTGATTAAATGGACTGTATGTTGAAGAATGTAAGCCATTTTGGATGAGAGTGCCTGCCAAATGCCCAATATGTGAGCTATTTTCGGTTGTTCAGAACATTCCTGGAACTCTAGTAAAGTTAGGGTGGGCTTTCCCAGTGTATAAACTTTCTGCATCTCATTTAAGGGTACCCTGAAGTAAAAAAATTAAAAAAAAACAACTTAGAATGTTTCGCAAAAAAAAAAAAAAAATTTTACAATGGTTATTCGTGTTAATTTTAACAGCGTAAATCTGCCATTTCACCCCTTTCATTCAGAACGTTCTTAGAACATGTTTCGAAAACATTACCTGCAAATCCTCATACACCTGGAACATTTCTCTGGAACATTTTTCTGTAATTTTGACAGAACTTGTTTACCAACAAAAATCACATTCTTAGACTTTTTGGGGATGGTCCACAACATACCATTCATCTTACAGCCAAATGACTACATTAACCAAAAAACAAACAAAATAAAACAAATGAATGTTCTCACATGTTTGTGTGTCCAGAGATATTGATGTCCTCCTGAGACACTTAAAATACATAAGTGAAAAAAGCTTCAGTATTAAGTATTTATCTTAAGAAAGCTTACATATAAGTCTTAAATACTTTTGTTACATAATGCAAGTGCCTTAGATGACGAAAACATGTTGCAGTGAAATTATTTTCAAAAATATTTTAAAAACTTTTTTTCTTTTTTTTTTTTAAATTAAATGTCCCTTGTAGTGTAGACATCAGCATAACAGAAAATATGATTTGTGAGGTTAAGACGGGAGGCTGGAGACGGAGGGGTGTTGGGAGGACGTGTGCGGTGGGGGCTCGGTGGCGGTGTGCGGCGGCTCTTACCAGCACCTCGGCCAGCTGCTCTGTGTAGCGCTCGTCAGAGTTTCCCCGCGAGCGCTCGCCGGACTCCAGCGCCCCGTCCTCCTGCAGGGCCCGGCCCACTCCAGCCAGGGCCAGAACCAGACCCAGAAGGGTGAGCCACGCCCCTGTTTCCATGGCGCCGAACGGGCTTGACTGGACGGAGAGAGAGCCTGGCGGTCGGGTTGTGCGCGGGGTTCGGCGGCGGCCGCGGTCGAGGTCTGATCGAGGGAGGTGCGGGCGGGTCGCGGCTCGGTGCTGCTCTTTCGGGTCTCGTGCGGTCCAGCGGTCACGGCGACCGGCGCCGCGCGGCGGTCCTTATATACGCCCCTCGCCCGTGTCTCGGGACCCTCTGAGAGGCATGAGTAAAAGGGGGGAGGGCGGGGACAGGCGACGGATGAAATGCGGATTACAATAAAAGCAAAGTTACGGGGGCCAGGGGACCGTGCGCGGCCGCGAGGAACAGTGCATTACAAGCCCCCGAGGGCCCAAAAGGACAAAAACACCCCAGAGTTATTAAACCCATAAATTAGACCTCGCAAATGGAGTCCCCAGTCACCTGTCCAACGTCCGGCATGGGACAAGAGAGGGATCACTGCTTTATTATTCCATAATAGACTGGCAGCTCTCACTGGCAGGTACTTACATACTGCTCACATACACACATACATACACAAACATATACATGTACACACATGCACACACACCTGCACAGATGCACACACATATACATACACACACATACATACACACATAATCACACACGAATACAAGCATTCACACATACACATGTGCGCATGTCCACAGACATGAACACAAGCATTCACACACACACACACACGTGCACATGTCCACACACACTCACACATGTGTACATGCTCACACACATACACACATAAACAAAAGACTCTGGAGTCTCAGTGCTTTCTGCTCTGTGAGAGGACTCTGGAGTTTCAGTCCTTTCTGTTCTGTGAGAGGACTCTGGAGTCTCAGTCCTTTCTGCTCTGTGAGAGGACTCTGGAGTCTCAGTGCTTTCTGCTCTGTGAGAGGACTCTGGAATTTCAGTCCTTTCTGTTCTGTGAGAGGACTCTGGAGTCTCAGTCCTTTCTGTTCTGTGAGAGGACTCTGGAGTCTCAGTCCTTTCTGCTCTGTGAGAGGACTCTGGAGTCTCAGTTCTGTGAGAGGACTCTGGAGTCTCAGTCCTTTCTGCTCTGTGAGAGGACTCTGGAGTCTCAGTTCTGTGAGAGAATTCTGGAGTCTCAGTCCTTTCTGGTCTGTGAGAGGACTCTGGAGTCTCAGTTCTGTGAGAGGACTCTGGAGTCTCAGTCCTTTCTGGTCTGTGAGAGGACTCTGGAGTCTCAGTTCTGTGAGAGGACTCTGGAGACTCAGTCCTTTCTGCTCGTGAGAGGACTCTGGAGTCTCAGTTCTGTGAGAGGACTCTGGAGATTCAGCGAGTCTCAGAGGTAGAGCCAGCTGTTGGATGGGACTAATTAGTTTTGCAAGTTACGATTGTGACCAGGGTGATAAGAACACTCCGGAAAGCAGGGCCTCCATTACTGAAAGCATTTCTCTTTCTCTCTCCTCGGTGTGAGTCGTGTGTGTCTGTCGGGCTGACGCTGGGCCGCTCGGGAGCTGTGAGTCGTGTGTGTCTGTCGGGCCGGCGCTGGGCCGCTGGGCCGCTCGGGAGCTGTGAGTCGTGTGTACCTGTCGGGCCGGCTCTGGGCCTCTCGGGAACCGCGCCTGATCGACACTCAGTGCTGTGAGTCACTTTGCTGCTTCCTCTACCTGAGGATTGCGTGATCTCAGTCCGCCGAACATCCACCACCGCCTGACAGGCTCTTCCTGCCTCTCCTCCAGCGGCTTGAACGCCTGTCCCGCTCCATTACTCTCCATGGCAACCCGCAGGATTACACGCCGGCGGGAGAACGGCGCGTCCCTCGCCCCAAACGGAGCGAGACTCGCAGGCTGCAGTCGAAGCTCGCCTGGGCCCGTCACGCCTATTTGCCATTATGGCGCAGAGTAAAATTCTCAGTGTTAATTTAACTCTTATAGAATTCATGTGTGTCTGAAAAGGGTCAAATATACTCTGAAAGAGCCGAGTGAGCTTTATTGGGGTTTACTGAACACTGAACATTATGAGGGGTGACCCTGGTTCCCCTTTGAGCCCCAGGCCTTCTCTCATACTGCTTTCGGTGTGTGGGGGAGCTAGCCGGGGACAAAATGGCTCTTTGAATTGAGGTGAATTGAAAAGGTGATATCAAAGGCACTATATAAATCCACTCCATTATTATACACTCCATTATCACACACTCTATGTATTCCTGTACTCTTGCCTTAACTACAGCTCAGAAATGAACACAATGCATCGGTGTACTTGTTATGAGCTCCATTGCTTCCCTGCTTTGCTTGCTTTTGTTCTCTCTCTCTCTCCCTCTCTCTCTCTCACAGGTACCCGGAGTGTTCTCTCTCTCTCTAACAGGTGCCAGAGGTGTTTTCTCTCTCTCTTTATCTCTCTCTCTCTCTCTCTGTAAATTTTTTCAATTTTAAATGTAAGTTGCTTTATTGGCATGAAATACAAAAGTAATTATTATTAATAGTAATTATATATATATATAATGTGTAAAATAATATTAAAATAATAATGATAAATGTAGCAATATATAACAATAACAGCATCGACGCCAACAGAACTAAATCAATAAATATGTACATGTTTATATGGGGTGGGTGGTCACTCACTGTCCCTCAGGTTATGACAGGCTGAAATGAACTGTGCCACAATTGGGGCTGTTGATCGTTCTCCTAATAGAATTGCACATTTTTCTTCTTTTCATAGGAAAATAATATTATTTATAATTTCAGATAATTTGTGGAAATATTTTATTTCTAATTTTAAAATATTTTGTGCAAGTAAGGAGGAAGTGCATCTCTGTTTCCACCTCTCCTGTCTTACAGTGACCACATGTTCGCTCTTCTTTTGGTACCCATGAGTTTTTGTATCTGCCTATTTCAATTGCAGGCGTGTGGTCACTGAGCCTGTACTTGGTCAGGATCTGTCTCTGCTTTGTATCTCTGACAGAGAAGAGATACTCTGCCTTTGTGTGCTTTCTATTTAGCGCAAGATAACAGTTCAGTTTATTTTGGGATTGTGTTTCTTTGTTCCAGTGGTCCAGATAGGAGTTTTTGATGTGTTTTGTAATTTGGTTGACTCTAATGGGCAGTTGTAAAGCAGTGCTGGTCTGAAAGCTGGTTTGCATTAGTATATGTTAGAGAGTCTAGAGAGGTTTAGACCCAGCTGGCTGAAGGGATACTCTCCTGGGCTGAGCTCCTGGGTTTTGCCAAGAATTGTAAGGAGTTTATTCGACTCATTTTTAGATGTTCAATAAAATAGAACGCCCTTTTTTGAAACTGAATGGGAGTCGGAAATCTGCCTAATTCAGCCCTGCATGCATTGTTAGGGGCATTTCTATGTGCTTGTAGTATGTTTTCACAGACTTCTGCATGCAGGGTTTCAGCTGGATGTTTCTCCCACTTGGTTAGTCTTGCTGACTGAGTGGGCCCGATATTTCGCTTCCATATAGCATGATAGGCTGGATGACACAGTCTCTCTCTCTCTCTCTCTCTCTCTCTCTCTCTCTCTCTCTCTCTCTGTCTGTCTCTCTCTCTCTCTCTCTCTCACTCACAGGTGCAGGTGAGCCTATTTAAGGCTCCTGGGGGCCAGGGAAAGCAGTCCCACCTGTGTAGCAGTTGTTGTTAGAGCCTGCTGAGGTTTATTAAGTGTTCATTTTACCTTTGGTTAAGGGGATCCGGTAGTCCTGTTTTCATGGGTTTGTTTAGTGTTTTTATTTCACGTTTTGGCTGGTTTAAGGTAAGCCCTGGGTTCGAAGACCCATTGAGAGAGCTAGGACCCTACCTTCCTTTCGTTCTTTGTGGCCAGATTCCTGGACTATTAAAGTCTCTTGTGTTAAAGTCTTTTTTGGCATTTTTTATAGGAAAGTAGGTGTTTATTTGTCTTTGACTGAAGTCTGGACTCGCAGTATGTTAGGTGCCTCATTATTAAACGAGTCTGGTTTGAGGTTGTAGCATATTGCAACTGATAAAAATGAAATGTCACAATAACACTTGTTATTTCAGTCTATTTTTACACCAGATCATAGAGAAGAACATTTGTATCCTCGGTGATTATAGGCAACCATAGCAGCATGCTTCATTAAAACATCATACGCTTGAAATAGCTTCTGATGTTCTGCGGAGTTGTGTGCTAAGAGTGACTGGCACTCTGTATCAGTTAGGCACAGCTGTCAGTCTACAGAAGGACGGGTTGTCAAGAGCAACTCTTCGCTGTAATCTTGGCCCTTGTCAGAGAAGGGAACTGAGAACAAGAATAACCAAGTATTTGTTTCACAGGAGGGATTTTATTGAACATGTCCAGGGGAAAATAGCCCTGCCTTAAACACAAATTATTTTGAAAGGCTTTTTGCAACATTTGTGCTACAAACTGATGAAGCACACAGCCACTATAAACTAGCATCTGTTGGGTCCTGAGGACCCTCTACTTCACACTATCTTTCAGGAGACATTTAGGCTGTCTGAAGAGAAGCCTGAAGAGAAACTTGCTTCAGTGCTTCAATGCGCATTTTGAGATGTGGAAAATTTTAACTGTGTAACTAAAAAGAATATATTGTGAGACTTTTGCATGGAATTTACCCTGTTCTTGCAGGCAACCAGTCATTTTGCAATAAAGATTTGGCACTCAGAAAAGGAAGCACTCAAGCAAGAATTTGGATGTCTACCATCCTGTCTTTGGACACCTAAAATCTAGAAAAAACTCTTGTAGTATCTTTGAAAATAACTCCAAAATGCTATGGAAACGCTGAATGACGTCAGAAATCTTTAGAGGCCAGAAGCCGTTAGCCTGTCAGAGCCACAGCAGTATAATTTGTTGCTGTTGTGATGAAATCACAAGAGGCTAATAATGTAACTTATGAGTAATTCTGTCCTGTAATCATTTTTTTAATGAAATGTTCCTTATTGTGAGATTAATAAATAATCAAACTGCTTATACCAAAGGTCTCCAGACTCCCTGCAGACTGAGCCCACAACCCACTTGATGAGCGAATACATTTCCTGTTATCTACTCCTCAATTAATATGAAATTTTAATATTCATATTGATGGTAAGTGAACTAAACAGAATAAATAAGAAGAAAGAACACATCCAAAATGTGCTTGAAGATCAACATGAAACGTATTTTATGGAAAACAGCACAAATGCACAAAACCTCTTTTCTTTGAAAGGTGACATTGATCAGTTTTAGGTGAATATGAGGTTCTACTAACATTCATCAGAATAGGTGAATATGTACTTCTACTAATATGGATCAGAATTTAGGTGAATATGTAGTTCTGCTAACATTGATCAGTCTTAGGTGAATATATAGTTCTACTAACATTCATCAGACTTTAGGTGAATATGTAGTTCTACTGACATTGATCAGAATTTAGGTGAATATGTAGTTCTAATAACATTGATCAGTCTTAGGTGAATATGTAGTTATAGTAACATTGATAAGACTTTACGTAAATATGTAGTGTTTATGAGGGTGCAGGTGGAGGGTGCAGGTGTGGTGTGTGCAATTTCACCGAGCGCTCTTGTAGTCTTTCTGAGGTGATCCCGCTGTTTCCAATGGGAGAGGCACCACTAGGGGGCGCTCTGATCCAAGCGAGCCCCTGGGACAGTCGCAGTGTAATTGGTTCAATACATCCTTGCTCTGAGCTGAGCTGAAGCGCGAGCAGCCCAGCTCATGATGGCTGCTATAAATTCGGGAAATTTGCTCGTGTCACTGAAGGGAAGGCCGGGCTCTGACCTCTGCAGCGCTCTCTAATCTGATGAAAATATCATCATGGTGAATTATTATCATCACGAGAGTCGCGTGGCAGCGTGTTAGGGTGATAAAGCGTTTGGGTAAAACGTCAGTCATTCCCCAGCTCAGAAGGGAAAGGAACCTCATTGAGATGTGCCGCACGTTCTGACATCTCTTGCTCATTTAAGGTTGTTGAACACCTGTGCTTAAGTTCTTGCGTAATTTATTCCTCAAAAAAACATATTAACAACAGTGCAGGTTTGGCTCATTTTCATCTTTTTTGTATCTGAATTCTTCATTATCTTCCAGATGGTTTGCTTTAGTACCCAGTTGCCCACACTTTCACCAATTAGGAGCCTATTTATGCACTTCAGACTTTAATTTGATGAATTAACCCCTTTGCGCTCATGCCAAATCAGATGCCAACTCAATAATTTGGTTGCAGATGCACAAAATGTTTTAATTGAGCAATCTAGACATGCCGGCGTGCCAACCACTGGGGGCATTGCACAAAGGGGTTAAAAACATGTTTCCTCTTTGAATCTGGATGTTTTATTCTTCATAGCATTTGTGGCTTGTGGTAAATAAGCCATTGGAACATTCCCCCAGGAATGAAAACGAGCATACACAGGGGCCCCCCAGGAATGAATGCCAGCATACACCCTCATTGCAGTCAGAAAAGCAGAAACCCTGCTCATCTTCCACTACAGTCAGAACAGCAGAAACCCTGCCCATCTTTCACTGCAGTCAGAACAGCAGAAACCCTGCCGATCTTCCCACTTCAGTCAGAACAGCAGAAACCCTGCCCATCTTCCCACTGCAGTCAGAACAGCAGAAACCCTGCCCATCTTCCACTGCAGTCAGAACAGCAGAAACCCTGCCGATCTTCCCACTGCAGTCAGAAAAGCAGAAACCCTGCTCATCTTCCTACTGCAGTCAGAACAGCAGAAACCCTGCCCATCTTCCACTGCAGTCAGAACAGCAGAAACCCTGCCCATCTTCCCACTGCAGGCAGAACAGCAGAAACCCTGCCCATCTTCCACTGCAGTCAGAACAGCAGAAACCCTGCCCATCTTCCCACTGCAGTCAGAACAGCAGAAACCCTGCCCATCTTCCAACTGCAGTCAGAACAGCAGAAACCCTGCCCATCTTCCCACTGCAGTCAGAAAAGCAGAAACCCTGCTCATCTTCCCACTGCAGTCAGAAAAGCAGAAACCCTGCTCATCTTCCCACTGCAGTCAGAACAGCAGAAACCCTGCCCATCTTCCACTGCAGTCAGAACAGCAGAAACTCTGCCCATCTTCCACTGCAGTCAGAACAGCAGAAACCCTGCCCATCTTCCCACTGCAGTCAGAACAGCAGAAACCCTGTCCATCTTCCAACTGCAGTCAGAACAGCAGAAACCCTGCCCATCTTCCACTGCAGTCAGAACAGCAGAAACCCTGCCCATCTTCCCACTGCAGTCAGAACAGCAGAAACCCTGCCCATCTTCCCACTGCAGTCAGAACAGCAGAAACCCTGCCCATCTTTCCACTGCAGTCAGAAAAGCAGAAACCCTGCTCATCTTCCCACTGCAGTCAGAAAAGCAGAAACCCTGCTCACCTTCCCACTGCAGTCAGAACAGCAGAAACCCTGCCCATCTTCCACTGCAGTCAGAACAGCAGAAACCCTGCCCATCTTCCACTTTTTTTCTGGATAATGTTTTGTATAAAGATAGGTCATAGAGGAACACATACTGTACTACTGTAACTCAGACAGTCTGCCAGAGATTATAATGTACAGTAATGTAATGTCACCATTGTGAGGATTCTTACTCACATTTCCTTCAGATGGAAACACTGGTCCGATCTTTCACTCTCTCTTTGCATTCACGTGACACGTTTTGTCAACTTAGTTTATTTACAATGGTACAATAGTACAGTTTGTCAGAAATAAATAAACATTTGGGTGTGACATCCACAACTGTGTACAGCAATGTCTGTTCATGCAGTAAAACAAGATTGTCCAGCAATATCTATGCGCGTTTTAGACCTATCCTGTCTCCATGACGATCCCACTACCACATACCCCACTTTTCCCCTTGAGTTATAATCCATTCATCCCATTTAATTCACACCAGATGGGATATAAGTTCCCCTGCTGCCCCCCCCCACCCCCCCCCCCCAAAAAAAATAACTATCCCAGAATAGTTACTAAGCAACCAGCTATGACTCCAAATGTCTTCAGTTTGTTTGGACATCAAATTTAGCCATCACTAGCGTAAGGCACTTACAATAACAGTAAAGTAAAACAGTGAAATAGACTTTTTGTTATTATTCTGTTGCTATAATCTGAAAACTATGTTACACAAGCCAGTCCTCCATGCCACTTTTTAAAGGAATGGCGAATTTTAGATTATAAATAAAATGTTTTAGGAGACAAACATTTCAGAACTCGTGCCATACATTCAACGTCACCAAGACAGAGTTTGAGTCTAAGGGGCCAGCCGATTACAACGAGAAGGGTTCTTCACACTTTCAGAGAACTGTCTTTCTTCAGGGATCTTCTGTTCACTTTTTGTCTTTTTGCCACCTCTATAAATAAAAAAATGCTATCAAAAACACAGAAACACTGACAGTTTTTCCTATTTTGCAGTTCCTAGCTCAGTAAACAAAATGGATCTTTTCCCTTGCAGCGGTCATCTTCAGAAAGCCCCTGAGTGTGATTGGCTGGGTGAACTGTCTCACACTGTGGACCTCCTCATCCTCCACCTTCATCAGCTTGGGTGGCGGCGCTGGTCCAATCACAGTCTGCGAGCCACGGTGTGCCGCGATGACGCTTCTCCCCGCGCGCCGGGCGATTTCCGTCTCCTCTGTAGCGCTGGTGCTGCTTTAGTTTTCTGAGCTATCGCGTTGAGCGTTAAAAAGGGGAAAACATACAAAACTGCAGCGTGTCTGCGTGCTCGCCTCTCTATAGCGTGTCTGTAAATCGTTTCTAGATCACCTCTCTAAATCGCAGGGACAGAGACCTGTATCCTCGGAGGGAAGGAGTCTGCATGTCTGCGTGTTTGCATGTGAGTGTGTGTGTGTGTGAGTGAATGTGAGTTTGTGTGTGTGTGTGTGTGAGTGCGTGCGTGTGAGTGTGTGAGTATGTCTGTGTGTGAGTGTGTGAGTGTCTGTGTGTGTGTGTGTGCGTGTATGTGTGCATGTGTGTGTGTGTATGTGAGTGAGTGTGTCTGTGTGTGGGAAAGGCCTTTTTTGGTCTGGTTTTGAGCTGGGCAGATTTGGTTCATTGTCTCAGTGTTTGTCTCAGCAGGGTTGTCTGTGGTTCCCTCCCTTTTCCCCGGTCATGTGGGACAATGGGTGTCAGTGGTAGTGAGTGGGCGGGGCTTACGGCCCCCTCTGTGTCTGTGAGTTTGGGTGGGCGTGGCCACGCAGTATGAGCACATGGAGGATACCAGTCAGTGCAGGTTAGTCAGGGTTTCAGTGAATTTTCTACACTGTGTGTGTGGGTGTGTGTGAGCGAGAGTGTGTGTGTGTGTGTGTGTGTGTGTGTGTGTGTATGTATGTGTGTGTCCGTGCGTGTGCGTGTTCAGGAAGTGTTAGTGTGTGAGTGTGTGTGTGTGTTCAGGACATGTGTATGTGTGTGTGTGTGTGTGTTCAGGACGTGTGTGTGTGCGTGTGTGTGTGTTCAGGACGTGTGTGTGTGTGTGTGTGTGTGTTCAGGACGTGTGTGTGTGTGAGTGTTCAGGACGTGTGTGTGTGCGTGTGTGTGTGTTCAGGACGTGCTGTCGCTCCAGTGAGTAACCCACTCCTTCTTCTGTGGCGTTCCCGTATTTTCATCATGGAACTGCGGGCGATCCTGACGGGGAATCTTCACCGCGTGGTACCGGGGCACGTTGTCCTTATACTGAGCTCTACGGAAAAACCCACACTGAGACGGACAGAGAGAGAGAGAGAGATCAGAGACGGAGAGAGACAGCATGAAGCAGACGAATGCTGCCGCCGATTGGCAGCCTAGGTACTCAGAGTAGCCGAACGGAGTGTTTCTCTGTGGAGGAAATGCGGCTCGAATGCTTGCATTTTTCATTATGCAAATATGCCTCATCACTGAAAGCCATAATAGGCCCTGCATGCAGCGCATACGCCTTGCTCCTGCTCAGTCCTATAGGCTGGCAAGTGGAATTGAGTATTCCAATGGAGAGCTGCTGTAGGATTAAAACAGCCACTCTATGGCTTTGGAATGAAGCAGCTCTCAGTCCTGAAAACAAGGCCAGCAAACAGGCTGCCATTTCTCTGCCCACAGAGACTGCAGTTAGAGCGTATTTCACACACAAAACAAACAAAAAAAACCCACATTCAGAAAATATATCAAACAGATATAAAATATTACAGTGAGTACACCACTGTGCAACCGCACACAAAATGGACCCATACCAGAAAGAATAACACTCCCAACGTATGTTCTTATATTTTTCTAATATATTTTGTGGAATACATTTAAATTCGGTTGCTTTTTGTGAAATACACTGTGCAAATTATGTAATGAATACATTTTGTAGAAGATTTACATGAGATACATAGACTTGCATATAAAGATTCATATTATACTAGCCTTACAGTACAATGCAATGTGATCATTTGCATAGTTTTGGCCCTAATATTGCTTCCTTTTTTTGGCCCATTTCAAAAGTACTTAATGCATGAACATGCTTTTATTCTTGTTGTGCATGTAAAATGAATGGAATGTTTAAAAGGTGTGGAATGTCTTCTGCAGCAAGCGAATCCCAGAGAGGGACATTGCGTCATCCAGACGTCCGTATCAAAATTTACAAATTGAGTTTGACCTTCTAGAAAACAAGCGTGCACCCTTGAACCTCCAACTTGGGAGTTTGGAATGTATATCTGTCCATATCTGCTAACCACTGATTCCTTTTTAAACAAGCTTTAAATAATTGAGTAATTTTTCATATAAAAATTCTGCTTCATGTAAATTTGATAAAAATGACTCATGCACTACAGAATCATACATTATATATTGCATTATGTATTATATTATGCATAATATTTATATTGTCAGATAGACAATATTTGTGGAGCTTCACATACTGTTTGCTCATTTGACACATTTATTTTAGGTGTGGAATGATTCACTAAATATATTCTTGTATGTGCTCAGTGTCTTCCCTGAGTGGGCGACTCAAACATTTAATCCATGTTATACACATATTTAGAAACTTAATCATGGTGCAGTTGTATGAAACATACTTTTTACCAAATATTTTCCATCTTAAGTATAATCTAAAAATACTGTATGGTATCCATGAATGTAAAATGAATAAAAAATATATATTATATATATATATATACATATATAATATAATTACTCATATTGATGTTATTGTGAAAGTGTTCACTCTACTTTCATATCCCTTCCCACTATTTCCTGTCTATTTTCTCAGGGTACTACGCTTCATGAAATGCAAAATATATGTACTTCCTCATATATAGTTAATATTTTCCCGTGCTGCGTATTTTTTTATGGGAGTACAGCATTTTTAAAATATATTTTATTTATATTTCTTTCTGGTATGGGCTTTACAGACGATTAGCTGCACACACCAGAGGCATCCGTGAAGGGCACACTGATCTTTAGAAAGGGTCATTCTGCTCAGCTCACCTTATGAGGAACACGCATCAGGAAAGTTATTATAAAATGAGTCAATTTTGTTTTTGGGTCCACATATTTAAGACCTTATTAATGTCTCAATGACTACTGTTCAAACACTAACATATGATTATTAACCATTTATTATCAGGGTATTGTTCAGGTACCAACTAACTTATAAATGAATGCCATACATTGCAAGAGATGGTCACTAATAACACCGAATGGGACTGTTTTGGCTTTCCTAGAGCACTCATTGAGTGAAGTAAATGTTCAGGAATAACTGCCCGACTTCAATTGAATTTAATCAGAATAAAAATGATCGATGAAGTACTTTTAGACACATAGCACTAAGTTATTAAACATTAGTAACCATTTATCAGTGTTTAAGTCTAACTGAGTCAATAATAAGGTCTTAGAAAATGTTGGTGAGTAAAGTGTTACCGTGAA
Organism: Anguilla pacifica; assembly: GCA_039654925.1. NCBI lineage: Eukaryota > Metazoa > Chordata > Actinopteri > Anguilliformes > Anguillidae > Anguilla > Anguilla pacifica. The sequence goes on from CM077296.1 coordinate 7,846,378, forward strand.
TTGAACTGTAAATAACAAAGACGGGAATGTTCTACTTCTGTAAACTACAGCCAGAATGAGCTTTTCAGGCAGGTGGGCGGAGCCACAACACAGCACAGCAAAGCCACGCCCCCCCGGGTTCCTGGGGGTAGGATGCCGGTTTACCGCTGGGGGAAAGAGGGAGGGGAGGGCGGGGCTGAGCGGGAGGGGCCTATAGCTGGTCGGACGCCTGCTTCTCGGCCTCGGACGGCTGCACCTGCAGGTGGGCGCGGTAGTACTCCGTTTGGTACTGCGGGCGCTGCTCTGTGCGCCTGAAGAACCCGCACTGGCGGGGCGGGAGAGAGGGAGGGAGGGGCGTCAACGAAACAGAGCGCAGGAAGTGGGTACAGTGAAGAGACAGGGAGGGTGGGAGGGGGAGAGGGAGAGAGAGAGAGGGGGAGGGAGGGAGAGAGAGGGAGAGAGAGGGAGAGAGAGAGAGGGGGAGGGAGGGAGGGAGAGGGAGAGAGGGAGAGGGAGAGAGAGAGAGGGAGAGACAGAGAGGGAGGGAGAGAGAAAGAGGGGGAGACAGAGAGAGAGAGACAGAGACATAGAGAGAGAGGGAGGGAGGGGCGTCAACGAAACAGAACGCAGGAAGTGGGTACAGTGAAGAGACAGGGAGGGAGAGAGGGTGGGAGGGGGAGAGGGAGAGAGAGAGAGGGGGAGGGAGGGAGAGGGAGGGAGAGAGAGGGAGAGAGGGAGGGAGAGGGAGGGAGAGGGGAGAGGGAGAGAGAGAGAGAGACAGAGAGAGAGAGACAGAGACATAAAGAGAGAGGGAGGGAGAGAGGGAGCGAGAAGGAGAGGGAGAGGGAGGGAGAGAGGGAGAGACAGAGAGGGAGAGAGACAGAGACACAGGGAGAGAGAGAGGGAGAGAGAGGGAGGGAGAGAGGGAGGGAGAAGAAGGAGAGGTAAGGTTGGGAAGGCTGTGAAAAGACAGCAGAAAAGAGGGCAGGGGGCAGTGAGGAAGGGGGGAAGGAAAAAGCCTGAAAAAGAGAAATGCGCTGCAGACAAATGACAAATGAGGGATAAGGGAGAAGAGGTGAAGGACGAGAGGAGTGACAGAAAGAGCAAGAGAGAGAATGAGAGAGAAAGAGAGGAGCAGAAAGAGACAGCAGAAGGAAGGCGGAGGAGGATGGGATGTAAGGAGGCTGAATGAGAGGAATGAAGCAGGTCTGTTCTGGCTCTGTGACGTTAAAGAGCCGTTAGCGCCCGCCGCTCGCCGCTCGTGGTGCAGGCTTCCACTGAGCTGCATCTGCTGCCCGCGCGCAGACGCATTATTACAGCACAGCCTCGGAAATACTTCTGCAGCTCGGCTTTGTTAATAAATGATAAGACAGGCCGAGGCTGCCTTACAGTGTCAGGGAAGGCCCGTGTGATGCCGGGGCGGCCTTACAGCGGCAGGGAAGGCCCGTGTGATGCCTTACAGCGACAGGGAAGGCCCGTGTGGTGCCTTACAGCAGCAGGGAAAGCCTGTATGATGCCTTACAGCAGCAGGGAAGGCCTGTGTGATGCCGAGGCGGCCTTACAACGGCAGGGAAGGCCCGTGTGATGCCGAGGCTGCCTTACTGCAGCAGAGAAGGCCCGTGTGATACCAAGGTTTCCTTACAGCAGCAGGGAAGGCCCATGTGATGCCTTACAGTGTCAGGGAAGGCCCGTGTGATGTCGAGGCTGCCTTACAGTGGCAGGGAAGGCCCGTGTGATGCAGAGGCTGCCTTACAGTGGCAGGGAAGGCCCGTGTGATGCAGAGGCTTCCTTACAGCGGCAGGGAAGGCCCGTGTGATGGCCAATCCTGAATGAACCCTGCCGCTATGGTGGGGGAAAGTGCTTCAGTTTAACCCTTTACCTGCCAGAGTATCCAGACTAACAGCGCCAGGACCAGGATGCCAGCGAGGATGGCGATCACGATAATCCACCAGGGGATCCGATACTGATCTGCCAGCGTGTGCTCCGGGTAGATCATCACAGGGACCTGCTCGCATACACCAATCAGCAATCAGCATCGCTCTGCTCGCACACACAACCCACCAATCAGCAATCAGCATCGCTCTGCTCGCGCACACCACCCACCAATCAGCAATCAGCATTTCTCTGCTCACACACACCACCCACCAATCAGCAATCAGCATAACTCTGCTCACACACAAGACCCACCAATCAGCAACCAGTAACATTCTGCTCACATAAGCCAACCACCAATGGCTTTATCAACGACTACAGTATCTTAAAAGTCTGGCTACAGGTGGTGTACATTTACATTTGGATATCAGAATTAGAACCAGATATTTCAGTTTTCAGTGTGTGTGTGTGTGTGTGTGTGCGTGTGCACGTGTGTGTGAGCGTGTGTGTGAGTGTGTGTATGTGTGTGTGTTTACCTGTGCTGCAACATCCTTCAATATTAGATGTTTGATGCTGGATTTGACTGTGATGTTGGCTCTCACCAAGAGTTCCAGAGCACTGACTGAGGAGAACTCCTGAGAGAGAGAGGGAGACAGAGGCAGAGAGACAGAGAGAGAGAGAGAGAGAGAGAGAGGGAGAGATAATGTTAATGTTTGTGTCATGAACAGAGTAGCCACGCCTGGGCCTGGACTGGCATGCTGTACATCACCACCACATAATCACAGCGACAGGACTAAGCTCATCATGGGACTAAGCGGTCGAGAGTGAACGTTATTCTGAGAGCTCCACAGCCTCGCCAGTCCCGCGTGACCACGGCGTTTAGGCCCGGAGCCCCCTTTCCACTGACCATCGGATCGACAGAGCCCTCCCAGACCATCGGGGGGCAGAGAGACTGCTGGGGAAATCTGTGAGATTCCTGCCCTAAGGTGCGAAGGCTGAGTAGCTCCATTTTAAAAAGACTGAAGTCATCCGACAATCGACACGTTTCGCCCCCTCGTTTTGCTGTTACTAGCCCACCTGCCTCAGCGGGGAGGGCTGGGAACTCCACCAGGGAAATACATGAAGGGCTCAAGAGCCGCATAACGATATCCAACATATTATTACAACATGGCTTGATACAGTCATTCTCTGATTAGATTGTGTATCTTGCACTGCTTTGTAAGTCACTCTGCAAAATAAACAAATGCAAGTGTAATCAGCGTTGGGCAAACAGGAAATATTGTTGTTACATAATGCAAAATATAAATTAGCTATGAAGAAACTCAATCAATATGCTGGAACCATAATTAGTTTTAAATTGAGGCGCAAACCATGCAGGAGCAACCGTGTATTGCATATGAAATGCATATGTGAACATTCACATTTGAATACGTTTGAATCCTGCAAAATTGTCAATGTAATGTAATGACTATGAGGCGAGTGGGCGGGGCAGAGACGAGTGGGCGGGGCTGAGGCGAGTGGGCGGGGCTTAGGCGAGTTGGAGGGGTGGAGATGAGTGGGCGGGGCTGAGATGAGTGGGCGGGGCTGTGGCGAGTGGGCGGGGCTGATGCAAGCGGGCGGGGCTTAGGCGAGTGGGAGGGGTGGAGATGAGTGGGTGGGGCTGAGGCGAGTGGGCGGGGCTGAGGCGAGTGGGCGGGGCTGATGCAAGTGGGAGGGGTGGAGACGAGTGGGCGGGGCTGAGATGAGTGGGTGGGCCTGAGGGGATTATACCTCTATAAAGGTGCTGTTCCACAGGCGGGCCTGTATGGTCAGCTGGGTGGACCCAGAGAACCCATGAAGGGGGCACTGGAACAGAACGCAGCGAGCCGAACCAAGGAGACAGTCCTGAGAGAGAGAGAGAGAGAGAGAGAGAGAAAGAGAGAGGGTGAAAGGAAAATAAGGAGTTGGAGTGGGCTCATTCAATCACTTATTTTCACTCCTAGGGGGAGTGAGGAGGCTCCCAGAGAACGCTTCAGCAAGGAAGCATTTGCCACAACTGTAATTGACGTGGCTTCAAACTGATGCTTGTGTTTGCATTTGCGCAGTACTCTTTCCCTCGATTCTTCTGTCTTCCTCGCATCCTTTCCTAGCATCCTAGCTCCACCCAACGAAGGATGCAAGGAAACGATGCGAGGAAGACAGAAGAATCGAGGAAAAGAGTATTAGGCAAATGCAAAGTCAAGCATCAGTTTGAAGCCACGTCAATTACAGCCATGGCAGATGGGGAGAGGTGAATCCACATCACGCATTCCAAAAAAATATTTCCATAAAGGATGCACTCCTGTTTCCTTGCTGAAGCATCCTTCAGGAGCCTCCTCGCTCCTCCGAGGAGCATTTATCAAATTGGAATGTTCTCAGAGATGACGGATTTCAATTGATTTCCTGGTCTGCTGAGGCTGCCCCCCCCCCCCTTCACTCACCAGCCTCAGGGACTTCCTCCTCTCTGAGGCTGCTACAGCGGGCGAGGTGCGTCCCACGCTGCTCTTCGGCACTATCGGCCCCTCCTCCTCTGGGTGAGAGCGCCCCTTCCGCCTGGCCTGGAATCGCAAGCACAGTAAACAGACTGTTCATTCCAAAGTACACACACTTTAGACTGTTCATTACAAAGTACACGCACTTTAGACTGTTCATTCCAAAGTACACACACTTTAGACTGTTCATTCCAAAGTACACACACTTTAGACTGTTCATTCCAAAGTACACACACTTTAGACTGTTCATTCCAAAGTACACACACTTTAGACTGTTCATTCCAAAGTACACACACGTCAGACTGTTCATTCCAAAGTACACACACTTTAGACTGTTCATTCCAAAGTACACACACTTTAGACTGTTCATTCCAAAGTGCACACACTTTAGACTGTTCATTCCAAAGTACACACACTTTAGACTGTTCATTCCAAAGTACACACACTTTAGACTGTTCATTACAAAGTACACACACGTCAGACTGTTCATTCCAAAGTACACACACGTCAGACTGTTCATTCCAAAGTACACACACTTTAGACTGTTCATTCCAAAGTACACACACTTTAGACTGTTCATTCCAAAGTACACACACTTTAGACTGTTCATTCCAAAGTGCACACACTTTAGACTGTTCATTCCAAAGTACACACACTTTAGACTGTTCATTCCAAAGTACACACACTTTAGACTGTTCATTACAAAGTACACACACGTCAGACTGTTCATTCCAAAGTACACACACTTTAGACTGTTCATTCCAAAGTACACATACTTTACACTGTTCATTAGAAAGTACACATATTTTAGATGGTTCATTCCAAAGTACATACACTTTAGACTGTTCATTCCAAAGCACACACACCTTAGACTATTCATCCCAAAGTGCACACTCACTAGACTGTTCATCCCAAAGTGCACACACTTTAGACTGTTCTTTCCAAAGTACACATACTTTACACTGTTCATTAGAAAGTACACATATTTTAGATGGTTCATTCCAAAGTACACACACTTTAGACTGTTCATCCCAAGGTACACACACTTTAGACTGTTCATTCCAAAGTAAACATACTTTAGACTGTTCATCCCACAAAGTACACATACTTTAGACTGGTCATTCCAAAGTACACACACTTCAGACTGTTCATTACAAAGTACACACACTTTAGACTGTTCATTCCAAAGTACACATACTTTACACTGTTCATTAGAAAGTACACATATTTTAGATGGTTCATTCCAAAGTACATACACTTTAGACTGTTCATCCCAAGGTACACACACTTTAGACTGTTCATTCCAAAGTAAACATACTTTAGACTGTTCATCCCACAAAGTACACATACTTTAGACTGTTCATTCCAAAGTACACACACTTCAGACTGTTCATTACAATGTACACACACTTTAGACTGTTCATTCCAAAGTACACATACTTTACACTGTTCATTAGAAAGTACACATATTTTAGATGGTTCATTCCAAAGTACACACACTTTAGACTGTTCATTCCAAAGTACACACACTTTAGACTGTTCATTCCAAAGTACACACACGTCAGACTGTTCATTCCAAAGTACACACACTTTAGACTGTTCATTCCAAAGTACACACACTTTAGACTGTTCATTCCAAAGTGCACACACTTTAGACTGTTCATTCCAAAGTGCACACACTTTAGACTGTTCATTCCAAAGTACACACACTTTAGACTGTTCATTACAAAGTACACACACGTCAGACTGTTCATTCCAAAGTACACACACGTCAGACTGTTCATTCCAAAGTACACACACTTTAGACTGTTCATTCCAAAGTACACACACGTCAGACTGTTCATTCCAAAGTACACACACTTTAGACTGTTCATTCCAAAGTGCACACACTTTAGACTGTTCATTCCAAAGTACACACACTTTAGACTGTTCATTCCAAAGTACACACACTTTAGACTGTTCATTACAAAGTACACACACGTCAGACTGTTCATTCCAAAGTACACACACTTTAGACTGTTCATTCCAAAGTTCACATACTTTACACTGTTCATTAGAAAGTACACATATTTTAGATGGTTCATTCCAAAGTACATACACTTTAGACTGTTCATTCCAAAGCACACACACCTTAGACTATTCATCCCAAAGTGCACACTCACTAGACTGTTCATCCCAAAGTGCACACACTTTAGACTGTTCTTTCCAAAGTACACATACTTTACACTGTTCATTAGAAAGTACACATATTTTAGATGGTTCATTCCAAAGTACACACACTTTAGACTGTTCATCCCAAGGTACACACACTTTAGACTGTTCATTCCAAAGTAAACATACTTTAGACTGTTCATCCCACAAAGTACACATACTTTAGACTGTTCATTCCAAAGTACACACACTTCAGACTGTTCATTACAATGTACACACAATTTAGACTGTTCATTCCAAAGTACACATACTTTACACTGTTCATTAGAAAGTACACATATTTTAGATGGTTCATTCCAAAGTACATACACTTTAGACTGTTCATCCCAAGGTACACACACTTTAGACTGTTCATTCCAAAGTACACACACCTTAGACTATTCATCCCAAAGTGCACACTCACTAGACTGTTCATCCCAAAGTGCACACACTTTAGACTGCTCATCCAAAAGTACACGCACTTTCGACTGTTAATTCCAAAGTACACACTTTAAAGTGTTCATCCCAAAGTACACACACATTAAACTGTTCATCCCAAAATACACACACTTTAGACAGTTTCATCACTGTGATTTAATTGCTTTCCTTTCATTTAATTGTCATTTAATTCGGTCAATTTATTTTCATGCAGTTTAATCACAGTCATAATTTTTTAAAACTAATATAATTCCCTTGGTATATTTACTAATTCTGTTCATTGCCCCTGTGTAAAAACTTATACCTAATTATCTTTGCGTACAATAGATATGGAGCAGGATCTATGGTATGTATTTGTCTTAAACAGTGAATTGAAAATACATTCAAGTGCTGCCTTCCTTCTTCACAGCCTGTTGAGGTATTTAGTTATTTTTAAATTCCCCAGTACTGTTCGTAAAGAAAATAAGGTAATACTTGGATGTAGTTGTGAGTCAAAGTTAAAGACAAATGTAAGGACACAAAATGACATTAAAGATATATTTTACAGTGGTCTGTTTTTATGTTTTTTCAGGAAGGACAAGAAATAATTCCACTTTAACATATTGAACAGTTATTAACAGTTTCTTGATGCATAAAGTCTACTTCTGGTATTCTGATATTATTTCAGTTTTAGTGCATATTTTTGAATGGCTTAGACAGTTCTTTGTGTACGATGAAGCATATTTTAGATATTTACAGAAGTTTCTGACAACCTGCCGACTGTACAATAGCTAACATGGAGGCATTAGGGGATTCTTAGTCTGAAGCCAGAACATACACTTCAAGTAACTATAAAGCAGCTTGTCTTCTGAAACCTCTGTAAGTATGAAAAATGCCCTTCATTACACACAAAAGCTGTGTGTAGCTGTCAAAAGCAACCTTAAAGCTGAACTAACATCAAAATATCCCAGAAAGTGAACTTTACGCATCAATAAACATTCAACAACTGCTTAATAAGTAAAAGTGGAAGCAATAATTTTGTGTCCTTACTGAAATTATATAAATGGTATAAAAACTATGCTTTTATTGGCCCATTGCTGAGTTTTACTGAACACAGTGAGCAGTCCTACCTTAAGGTGTGCAGGCTGAGTATGATTGGTGGAGGTCAACCCCAGCGGGTTGGTTGAGACACAGCTGGAATGTGGGTGGCCCTTAAAGTGAAATCCTGTGGGGTACAGGAGCCATTTCCCATTGGCCAGTTCATGAGGCCACATGATGTTCAGGAAGGCGGAGCCAAACGTCTGCAGGGGCTTCCCAGGGTTGCTCACCTGATTAAACGAAAAGTTAGTGTTAGTTAGCTTGGTGTTTTTGCAGTCATGAAGTCAAGGCTGCAGTCATTTCCATTTCAATACTGGAAATGAACTGGAATCTGATTCACAAATTGTAAAATGCCTTAATGTTTAATGAGAATCTTTCAATAAATCTCCCTGTTTCTCACTGTGAACTTGTACTCCAATGCGCTAAATTTCCCTGTTTCGTACTCCACTGCACTAAATCTCCCTGTTTCTCACTCTGTGAACTCGTACTCCACTGCACTAAATCTCCCTGTTTCTCTCAGTGAACTTGTACTCCAATGCACTAAATTTCCCTGTTTC
>CM077296.1:7860000-7915000 GCA_039654925.1 Anguilla pacifica
CTGCACTGTGGAGATGCAGGTAAACGATGAGGCTAGTTGGGTTTGAATAGCCTGCTCTTGTCATATGGAGTTGAGTTCTTCTTTTGGGAAATCACAACGATGTTTATACTGTTGTATGGTAGCAGTGGGTGTAGCCTTTCATTCCAAATTATGCCATTGGTGGTACAGATCTCTTGTTAAGCATCTCATTTATCGCAAATGTTATTACCATTATTTGTATGATTTTTAATTTTATTTTTTAGGAGAAAAGTGATGCTATCCATACATTTTCATAAACGTTTATTTAGTTTTCCTTTTCACAAAAAAATGCGCAATCTGGGGCTGTGCAAGCTTATTTTTATGTATCTCTCTATATATATGTACTGTTGATAATGTTATAATGTTGGCTGTTCTTTCTGTAAGATCATTTGAATTGCAAATGTACACATATACACATGCTTTGCACTTCCAAGTTTGAAAAATGAACTTTGGTTCCAAAATTAAATAAGAGCTTGTGTTACAAATTCCTGCTTTTTATTTTTTTTATCTGGTTTGTCAAATCATTGATATAAGGAAATTTTACATATTCACAAGGCAGATATGTTAGATTTACAACATGTACAACTTCACAACATGTACAACTGTCACCAAATACTCAATCGCATTTATCCCAAAACATTGCTACTTGTCTAATATGGGCACTTGGCATTTAGTTTATTCTTTAGGTATACCTCAATATGAAATTAAGAAGTATGTTTTTGAAAAAATCAACATAAAAATAGATGCTACAGGAAACCTTGGAGGTTTACAAGTCCTATTCAACGACAGGACCATTGAAAACAGCTGATAAGGCTAACCTGGCTTCATGTTTGCCTTACAATGTGTTTTTCAAGTTCATATATGCAATTATTAAGGGCAAATGGCTGTCCGATGATGTAACTCGGATTCGTCTCAGGCAACATGGTCGCCACCTATTGTGACCAGACATGTCTGAAGTGACGTATCTATTGGAGGTAACATTTTTAACCCTTTTGCAGTCAGATCAGTTGGATAAGTTAGATTATACGAGCATCAGAACAGGAGGAATGGCTTTAAGCTGAAATAACACTTACCATATTCAAGGTACCTGCTGAGTCATATGACTTGCTATGTTTGATGTTACGTGTGGAAAGGGAGTGGCATCTTTTCAAGGTCGGAATCTTATATTGGCATCAAAACGAGCAGAATGGCCAGACATCATGTAAAATGCATAATGATGAACGTTAGGAGGCATGGCTTCCATGACATATGTGCAGCCAAATTGCCATGTACAGTTTTGTAGCCCAGTATGTTTATTATAAGAACAAAAGGTTACAAGTTTCTGTACTATATCCTGGTAAAGGTTTATGTTTACAAGCAAAGAATGGAGAAATTTTTTGAGGACTGGCAATCATTCAGGGCGTTGGCCAGAGTACTGAATGAGTTACGCACTGATTTATTTATTCTGGCAGGACTGTATTATAATGGTGTATTATATAGACGTCCAACCCAGAGCTGGTGGATTCAGTTCCCACAAAGGGCACTGCTGTTGTATCCTTGAGCAAAGTACGTAACCCAAATTTTAAGGGTATGCTGCATGTTCATTTCCCTGGAAAATAATTGGTTTTCAAGTCATGAATGGCTCATTTGGGCCATCTGATGGTGAACTGTGGAATTGGTATTCTCCTCATGATAGTAGAAAGCATGGTCCTCACAGTGCAGACACTTTATCATGGTCCTCACACATGAGTAAATACGTGTGTGTGTGCATGTGATTGAACACCGGTACCTGTGTCCTGATGCCAGCGTAGGACAGGGTTTCTGGGAGAGTCACCAGCAGCTGGGCAGCGTGGGCGTCGTCCCCGTCCTCCAGGGGGGCCGCGGGGTTCGAGGGCATGTTGGTGACCGTCACCTCCAGGGCCAGCGGGATCCTCTCGGAGAACTCGAACACGGGCGCGCCGTCCTCATCGCTGAGAGACGCACGGGAACAGCAGGGAGATTTAACACGGCGCCGGGAGACAGACGGAGGACCTGGGGACGAACCCCACACGGCTCCGCACCCGTCCCGTCCACACGCGCTCTCCTAAATTTAGATTTCCGTTTTCATAGACATTACGTTACATTACATTACAGGCATTTGGCAGACGCTCTTATCCAGAGCGACGTACAAAGTGTATAACAATAACCAGGAACAAGTGTCCGCATAGTTCAACTTGGACCCTGTAGGTTAAACTGATTAACACTAACACAAACGAGAACAGCAACACAGTCTATGCAAAAACACAAGCAGTAGTTAAGACGAGACTCGTTCTGACACTCTGAGCTGAATGAGTTCTAAAACGGTTATTTGGTACGAGCTCTGCGATGACCCCTGTGTACTCAAACAAAGCTCTGACATAAGAGAGGACCTTCTGTCAACGGTTCCAAAGAGATATCTCGATAAAAGGCTACATGGAGAACACTCTTCAAGAGGCAGAACCTTTCATGGAGGGTTGCACACAGAACCTTCTTTAGAACCTTTGCTTTAGAACCTTTCAAAGGGGCTTCTGCAAGGCAGCAAAGAGGGTTCCCTTTCAGCAGGGACACTCAGTCTAGAACTCGAGACCAGTAGTCCTCCTGGTTTACATTTCTACCTGTTTATTGATCAAGTGATTTGCCAGAGATTTAATTCAGAGATTTATGGTGTCCCAGGTATAAATCAGGCCTCAAGGGCCAAATTCGACTACCCCTGCCCCACAGGGACGCTGTTTTGGTACAGGTATGGGTACAGGTGCAGGTACAGGACAGGTATGAGTACAGGTACAGGTTGGGAAAAACCCCAAAATGAGCAATGAGCACACTCACACGGGCAGAGGGATGAACAGCCCGGAGACGGAACGGGTGCCGAACTGGTAGCTCAGCTGCAGGTTGCTCTGACAGATTTTATCGGGACCACAGCCCTCCCTCAAGAAATTCACCTGCGGGAAAGCACAGGGGTTATCCATGCATCCATCCATTATCTATACCTGCTTATCCTGAGCACAGGGGTTATGAGAGGCATAACATCTTTCCACATATTGCAAATCCATGAAGGCCTTAGGTGGTAATTTTTATATGGCGTTCCCATCATATCATCCTCAAAGTTGTAACTAGGCTCTTTTAACACATCACTGCACTTTAAACCCACATGTTACTGCTCATTTGAGTTACGCCTTTGAGCGCACTGCGAGACTACAGGCTGCCTTTGGCATGATCAATCACCCAGTCAGAGCACGTTATTGAACACCATTAGTCTTTTCTTCCTTTGTGGGGAGAGTGGATTCAGAGAGGATCTGGATTAAGCCCTTATCTCAGCCCTGATTTCTCCCTCTGTAAACATGTGGAGTGGTTATGTCCTGCTGGTTAAGAGCTGCTGGTTAAGTCCTGCTGGTTAAGAGCTGCTGGTTAAGTCCTGCTGGTTAAGAGCTGCTAGTTAAGTCCTGCTGGTTATGTCCTGCTGGTTAAGAGCTGCTGGTTATGTCCTGTCAGTTACCCTCTGCTGGTTATGTCCTGTCAGTTACCCTCTGCTGGTTACAGTGCCCTCCTGGGGCTCACCTCGGTGTGCAGGGTGTCGGGGCTCATCTCAGTGTGCAGGGTGTTGGGGGTGTTGGGGCTCACCTCAGTGTGCAGGGCGTTGGGGATGGTGTTGGGGATGTTGGGGCTCACCTCAGTGTGCAGGGCGTTGGGGATGGTGTTGGGGATGTTGGGGCTCACCTCGGTGTGCAGGGTGTTGGGGATGGTGTTGGGGATGTTGGGGCTCACCTCAGTGTGCAGGGTGTTGGGGATGGTGGGACTCACCTCGGTGTGCAGGATGTTGGGGATGGTGTTGGGGGTGTTGGGGCTCACCTCATTGTGCAGGGTGTTGAGGATGGTGGGTCTCACCTCGGTGTGCAGGGTGTTGGGGATGGTGTTGGGGATGTTGGGGCTCACCTCAGTGTGCAGGGTGTTGGGGGTGGTGGGGCTCATGACGGGGGTCAGCTCGCCCAGCTTGGAGTCTGCCGGTGGCTTCCTGTGTTTGATATTGTGAGTGACAGACAGGGAGATGGGGCGGAGCTTGTCCCGAAGGTTCTCCTGATAGAGAAGAGAGAAGGTGAGAAAGCAAACATTTGCAAAAACCCCACATCTGCATCCAGTGCTTTATTTCACACATTTTAACGCTCTAAACACAAATGAATTCCTACAGATCACATCCATTTTCATTATTATTCAGAATCAAGTTCTCCTAAATGATTGAATGTTTTGGACATTAACACATGATTTAAATTTCTCAGGGGATCTGTAGTGTTAAAATTTTACCTGCATATAACAACGATATTCATGAAATGTATTAAAATTGCACAAGCATGTTACATCTCAACTGCTGAAAAACATTTCAAGGACAATGTAAATATTAGTGCTTAGCAGACCTGCACCAATTACATATTTGAACCATTCAAAAATGTACTGTCGTAGGAAGGAATACTTTTTTCTGTAATAATTTGATGAAAAGAAAACTTTTTTAGATTGCCTGTAATCTGCAGGGAAGGCACAGGTGTCTGAGTGAAAGCAGTCACTGCTCGCTGCTGCCCCCTACCTGCAGCTGGAAAGTAGTGATCCCGCAGGCGACGTGTCCCTGGCCGTTCAGCTCCACCTCAGTGGTGTGCTGGAAGTCCGGGTCCGCTGCCCTGCGACCCAGGAAGCTCACCCGCTGGGGCATGTTCAGCTTCCTCAGCTCCGCTTCCACCTCGAGGAGCACCTCCAGGGCTGCCGCAGAAGGGTCAGGGTTAGGAGAAAGGACCGCACGCGCTACACCTGCTGATCACACCAGCTAACACTGCACATCACACCAGCTAACGCTACATCACACCAGCTAACACTCTACATCACTCCAGCTAATACTGTAAATCACACCAGCTAACACTGCACATCACACCAGCTAATACTGTGAATCACACCAGCTAACACTGCACATCATACTAGCTAACACTGCACATCACACCAGCTAATACTGTAAATCACACCAGCTAACACTGCACATCACACCAGCTAATACTGTAAATCACACCAGCTAACACTGCACATCATACTAGCTAACACTGTACATCACACCAGCTAGCACTGCAAATCACACCAGCTAACACTGTTTGGTGAATATGTTAGACATACAGGGAGGCAGAGCGTTTTACTCACTGATGTTTGGTGAATATGTTAGACATACAGGGAGGCAGAGCGTTTTACTCACTGATGTTTGGTGAATATGTTAGACATACAGGGAGACAGAGCGCTTTACTCACTGGTGTTTGGTGAATATGTTAGAAATACAGGGAGACAGAGCGTTTTACTCACTGATGTTTGGTGAATACGTTTCTGGCATTGCCGAGTAACTGAAGCAGGTTCTTACATCCACGCTGAGAAAGACACATACATGAAATAAGTTTGCTTTACACGATCATTTCTGAAAAAGCAATAACTGCACAGTGTTCCGGGTGATGTGTGTCTTCTGTCATATAATTTTAATAGTTTACATTATTATAAACTGTGTAACAGTAAATAATTATATATGTTAAGCCCCTTTCACACAGATAATACCGCATCTGAGCTGCCTCTGATGCGGTAACAGGTTCCCTTTCCCACAGAATTTCTAATGCGGTATTCGAGCCGTCTTTACCTTTCACACACATTGGAACTCAGCTCTTGTGAATGAATTGTTTACGTTCCGTTACCATAGTAACACACTTGATGCAGGCCCAAAGCTATAACGTTACTTGTTATTTATTTTCGTTCCAATCTGCTTGTAATTTCCGGCAAAACAAACAAACAAACATGTCACATTTTGAGGTGCAAGTGGTCGCATTTTTTATGTTATTAGTTTTCACGTTCTCAATGCATTTACAGTGTAACTATCTGCTACGTCTGTGTGCGCTACAAAGCACTTCTTTGTGGGTCTAGGTATTTCCTCTGTATGCCATTTTTTTCGGTTGAGAGATAGGTGCGTGTGAACAGTCATCGATGCTGCTTTCCGTTCCCACAGGAGAAATGCGGTAGTCGAGGCGCCTCGAAAACACCGGGAGAGGCGTTTTCGATGCGGTATTTTAAAAGCCGTCGCAACGTGTTCACACAGACATAAGTGCGGTATCGAAGCCGTCTCAAAAACTCCTTTTTTCTTTTGTGTGAAAGGGGTATTACATAGACTGGTCAAAACAGTCTTGCACAGCTCAATTGACTGAGTTTTGCACAGTCAATTAGTACCCAAAGTCAAAGTGGTAAAGCCAGAAACGAGACCAGAAACAAAACACAGACACTGGGTCTCATTTATGAAACATGTGTACAATCATATTTCAGCATAAACTCTGCATATGAATGTGTCTACCAACATTTTGGCAGTCATCGTTTAAGAATACAACCAGGAAAATTTCTGAACTGTTTCTCACTCATGGTTCCAGCCCAACCTTTCCAGCCCGGGACCTACCACTCTCCACCGGGGACCTACCACACTACACCCAGGACCTACCACACTCCGGCCCGGGACCTACCACTCTCCACCCCAGACCTACCACACTCTGTTTGGGACCTACCACTCTCCACCCCAGACCTACCACACTCTGCTTGGGACCTACCACTCTCTACCTGGAACCTACCACACTACACCCGGGACCTACCACACTCCACCCCAGACTTACCACACTCCACCCCAGACTTACCACACTCTGTTCGGGACCTACCACACTCTACACCCGGGACCTACCATTCTACACCCGGGACCTACCACTCTACACCCGGGCCTACCACTCTACACCAGGGACCTACCACTCTCCACCCGAGACCTACCACTCTCCACCCGGGACCTACCACACTACACCCCAGACCTACCACACTCTGCCGGGGACCTACCACACTCCGTCTCTGCCCCTGCAGCTGCGGTGCTCCAGGTCGATGTTCTGGGGATTGATGGTCACCTCCCGCTGCACCTGGACAATCGGACGGGATCTGGAGGGGGGCACAATTAGGGTTTCGGGGGAGCAGAAATGAGGCGCAAAACTCAAACGTGAAAGTGACGTCACCCCTGGAGAAGCAACTGCACTGTGATTCGTTCCCTCAGCTTGGGCCTGGGGGCTTTAGCGCAGTGGGCTAATCGTATCTCTCACTGTGTGGAACGGCCATCAAAGGTCAAAACCTGCTGGGAAACTACCAATCTGTCACCGAAAAACAGCGCTTCCCAAATTTCCTGTGACAGTGTGACCTGCCCCTGAACAAAACACAGGGATTGGCAGGATTTCAAATATATGTGCTAAACATATATATTTGGATGTATGCATTTCATACGCAGTGAGGACTGCTCCACTCTTTTTAGTATGATGTGTATCTCTATGCCATCTACAAAGCGACTGACACTATTGGAGTTATTTAGTTATTTGGAAGGTATTTTTTTATTTTGAACCATACATTTTTGAATATTTTTAGTGTTTGAAATTTAGCCTGACATATGCTTGAATATAGAATTAACACTGCAACTAGTGAAGTGCATATACACGTTTCATCTGTTTGTCCAATGTCAATGGGAGCACTTGTAACACGTTTAATTTATTTAATGTTTTTCACCTCGTCTGTCTATCGTGTGACACATCAGAGTGTCCACGGCTGTAGCCAAGCCCTTCACAGATCATTCCGGAAGCTGCATCCCTGGAGCAGAGCTCACCTGTACAGAGCTACCTGATCATTCAGGGAGCCCACGGCCACATCCGGGTACGAGTTCCCGTCCATGTCCACGCCCCCGGAGATGGAGTAGCCGAATCCGGTCATTCCCATGCTCTTTCCGTCCAGCACCTGCAAGACAAACAGAGATTCACAGAAGAACATTTCAGAATATGAGTCTACCAGAGTCTGATGCCGTAGCGTGTCTTCATTCTTGGTTATTCAAGACTATTTGTTCGTCTGGGTGATTTTATATCTGACCTGTCCTGTTTTAACATTGTGTTTACAGGACATATATTTATATTATAAGATGCTGTATTTGGGGGTGGCAGTGTAGTATAATGGTTAAGGGGTTGGTCCTAAAGGTCACAGGTTTCATTCCCGGTAGGACACTGCTGTTGTAATGTAATGGAAGATCTAATAGCATATAGTTGCTGTCTCCTGTTATAGACTCTCAGTGCGTTTTTATTGTTGCCTGAGCTGTACTGTGTGTAAACGCCTTCTTTCCAGGTCCCCAGGGTTTATCCCACCCACAGATTTCCAAATGAAATCTTACAGCATGAACTGAGCAGTTTGTTTAAAAATTTGAATAAGTCATCATAGTTCAGATAGAAAAGGTGATTATCAAAAATAGCAGTGATTAGGCTGTCCTTTAATGGTTCAAGGCAACCGGTCTCCCCGAAGCATTTGAGGAAACAGAATTGTGTCGTTTCATTATGTAGACAAATACACTTCCGTACCTGGGCAGGCTTGCTGTCGATACCCGAATGGGATCCGTGAAAGATGAAGACCTTGCCATCACCATCAAAAGGGGATCCCACTGCGAGATCTGAGCACAAACACACAGGAGCATAAGGAACAGTGGGGCCCCACCTTTTTTCAGGAAGGCAGTGTGATATACTAGAGTTAAACCTGCAGACACAGCGCCCCCCTAGGATGGGAGTTAAAGCTGCAGACACTACGGCCCTCTAGGACTGGAGTTAAACCTGTAGACACGGCTCCCTCTCCAGGACTGGAGTTAAACCTGCAGACACAGCGCCCCCTCCAGGACTGGAGTTAAACCTGCAGACACGGCTCCCTCTCCAGGACTGGAGTTAAATCTGCAGACACAGCGCCCCCTCCAGGACTGGAGTTAAACCTGCTGACGCAGCTCCCCCTGCAGGTCTGGAGTTAAACCTGCAAACACTGCGCCCCCTCCAGGACTGGAGGCTAATTACCCCTGATTTGAGCAGACCCTTTAACTGCAGACAGGCACGCAGCCCTGGGCCAGAGCGCACCTTCATAGCCGTCCTGATTCAGGTCCCCCAGGCTGGTGACGGTCAGGCCAAACATGGAGTCAGGGGCTCCGTTCAGCCGGATGGGCTTCGCCATGTCCCAGAGACCGAACGGGTTCAGGTACACGTACACCGCCCCCCCGATCTCCGCCTTGCGGTCAAAGAAGTTGGGAGCTCCGACGACCAGATCTGTCCATCTGAATGAGAGAAAAGAAGGGAGATAAAGAAAGAGAAGAACAAAAGGAAATGGCGCCCATGTTGATGTCACAGCCTGTAGACTACATCTTTCAGGAATCGATGGCAATAGAGAAGATGGGAGAGCTAACAATTAAAACTGCAGCTCAAATAGAGGCAGAACATACATGTGGAATGTTGTATGTTCTCATATGGAACATATACCATTTAGTCAGTGGCTCCCAAACTGCTGATGTGGGTGGGGATGAGATGGGCCAACAATAAATAAAATATATACTTTGCATATATTGCATGCAGTATATGTGAAGACACTTTTACAGTTATATTCACAGCAATAAAATTCATAGGTGTGGTTTTTATGTGAATAAGCAGGTGTGTTGACTCATTTAAGAGAAAATTGCAGTAGATACCACTTTATCTGCACATGTACACCCTCATCGACTTCTAGCAGTGGAGAAATTATGTGACTCATAACACAGAAATTTTACCGGAAGCATTACGGCCCAGGCCAGGCCTCATTAAGTGTGTGGCTTGCTCCCCTCCGCGCGGGAAGTGGGGTCCTACGCGCAGGTGGGAAGGGGGGACTCACCCGTCGCTGTTGAGGTCGGCGGTGGCGACGGAGTAGCCGAAGGAGGAGGCCAGCTCCTCCCCCCACAGGATGTGCTGGGGGACCAGGCGGTACACGTTGTCCTTCCGCAGCAGCACCACCGCGCCCCTGTGGTTGGCCCGCGGCGCCCCCGCCACGAACGTCAGCTCCGCCCGGCTCATCACCGCCATGGCGGAGTCCACCGAGAACCCTGCGTCGGGAGGGGGCAGAGGGGCGTGGTCACGGACCCGGGGCCGGAGAGAGGGCGGAGTCTTACTGCCCCTCACATACCGCCGCTGTGAGCTTCTGAGCGGAGATTAGCTTCTGAGCGCGCTCGCGCGGACATTAGCTTCTGAGCGCGCTCGCGCGGACATTAGCTTCTGAGCGCGCTAACGCGGAGATTAGCTTCTGAGCGCGCTCACACTCACGTGGAGATTAGCTTCTGAGCGTGCTCACACTCGTGCGGAGATTAGCTTCTAAGCGCGCTCACACTCACGCAGAGATTAGCTTCTGAGCGCGCTCACACTCACGCAGAGATTAGCTTCTGAGCGCGCTCACACTCGTGCGGAGATTATCTTCTGAGCACGCTCACACTCACGTGGAGATTAGCTACTGAGCACGCTCACACTCACGCGGAGATTAGCTACTGAGCACGCTCACACTCACGTGGAGATTAGCTTCTGAGCGCGCTCACACTCATGAGGAGATTAGCTTCTGAGCACGCTCACGCGGAGATTAGCTTCTGAGCGCGCTCACACGGAGATTAGCTTCTGAGCGTGCTCACACTCACGCGGAGATTAGCTTCTGAGCGCGCTCACACTCATGCGGAGATTAGCTTCTGAGCGTGCTCACACTCACGTGGAGATTAGCTTCTGAGCGCGCTCACACTCATGCGGAGATTAGCTTCTGAGCACGCTCACGCAGAGATTATCTTCTGAGCGCGCTCACGCGGAGATTAGCTTCTGAGCACGCTCACGCAGAGATTAGCTTCTGAGCACGCTCACACGGAGATTAGCTTCTGAGCGCGCTCACACTCATGCGGAGATTAGCTTCTGAGCACGCTCACGCAGAGATTAGCTTCTGAGCGCGCTCACGCGGAGATTAGCTTCTGAGCGTGCTCACACTCACGCGGAGATTAGTTTATGAGCGCGCTCCTGCTCAAACGTAAATTAGCTTCTGAGCGTACATATTAACATAGAGAAGACTGCGATGAGCACTGTTTCAAACATGTGGATGGCAGTGTAGCATAATGGGTAGCACACAGGTTTGATTCCCAGGTAGGACACTGCTGTTGTACTCTTGAGCAAGGCACTTAGCTTGTATTGCTTCAGTGTATATCCAGCTGTATAAATGGGCACTATGTAAAACAGAATAAAAGTTGCGTAAGTCGCTCTGGATAAGAGTGTCTGCTAAATGTCAGTAATGTGAATGCATGTATTTCATATGTAATTCCTGATGCTCTCCAGCTTTTTATACAGTCTCTACCTCTGCAAAGAAATCTATGGCCCTGCCATTTGGTATAAAGATTGATTTATTTATGAGTTTTTTTGTAAAGAAAGAAATATTGTGCACTGCTTGCTGTGACTCGTGTTGGAGAGAATATGTTAATTGGTCTTACAAATGTTTCATTTTGTTTCAGATAATTTTTTGTAAATACAATCTCTAAAGTGAAGTTTTACACCGATTACAAAATTTAGCAATGTGTTGGGCCATTATCAGCACTGAAATGCACTGAAATTTCTCAGGAAAAGGATTTGGAGGCATGCAGGTCTAATTTCTAAGAATTAGCAACATTTTTGCTACCTTTAGCGCTTATATAGAGTTTCCAGTTTATATTATCTTTCATTCTGAATGACCAAAAAATCACCAAAAAGATACTCATAAAACATATGGTTACCTTCTATGACAGTTGGCCAATTGCAATTCAAATTAAAAAACACTAGATGGCAATGCATCATACAAAATCTTTCCCCTGAATAGACCTTAAACCAGGGCTGTCCATCCCTGTTCCTGGAGATCTACCATCCTGTAGGTTTTCACCCCAACCTTAGCAAAGCACAACTCATTCAACAGCTAGAGATCTCATTGAGCTGCTAATCAGTAGAATCAGGTGTGCCATATTAGCGTTGAAATGAAAACCTAGAGGATGGCAGATCTCCAGGGACAGAGTTGGCTAGCCCTACCTTAAACCCTTATTACTGAATGCGTTGTTCAAGTCGAGGCTTTGCTAAGCTCACACTTTAAAGCACAGTTTTATATCGCTGGATATTTGCTGGGGTATCTTACTCTTGGGCACAAGAGCAGTTCCTCACCAAGGAATTAAACTTCAGCTTTATGGAGTTAAAGGCCTGAGGTTGTTTTTTTTTTTTACTGCTGTTCCCACTGCAGTTAAATCAGTCCAAGGTCACTCTGATCCATACAGCATGTGCTATTGG
Organism: Anguilla pacifica; assembly: GCA_039654925.1. Classification (NCBI taxonomy): domain Eukaryota; kingdom Metazoa; phylum Chordata; class Actinopteri; order Anguilliformes; family Anguillidae; genus Anguilla; species Anguilla pacifica. Next base: position 7,872,177 of record CM077296.1, read on the forward strand.
GTCTGTTCTCATCAATTCAGCCAGTTCAGGAAATGGATGGACAAATGACCATCGTGTTCTTTTGGGGGGGAAATGTAATTAATTACTAAGCGGAACTGGCTCCAGCACTGGGATTTTACCAGTCACCTGTGTGGATTGTGTGTGTGGGTGTGACCATTGGCATGTGGGCGGGGTTGTGTAAAAGGGGGCGGAGCTGCAGGTGATGGAATGCTGGGATGCATGTGTGATTTTCTGTGGCCGCATTCCAGCTGGCTGTGGGAATAATGCATTTTATTAGTGAGTTTTTTTTGTGGGGTGGGGGGGCAGTGAGAGAGAAAAAAAACAGGCAAATTACAGAACATTCAACAGTGATATTACCAAACATGCATATGGGGGGGTGATGATGGGGGAGGGGGGGCAATGTGAGCTTTAGGGTCAACATGCTGAAGCCGTTTGCAGACAACCAGCCAGACAGACAGACAGACGGACGGACAGACGGACGGACGGACGGACAATCGCTGAGTGATCCCAGGGTGGCAGTAATGGAATGCAAGACATTCTCCAAAAGTATAAAACTTGAACCTGAACCATGTTCATGCAAAGCAGTTATACTCCGGATTGCATGTCTGTTTAATAGGTTATATCTGGCTAATGTTGAAGTAGTTGTCCTGCTGTTTATTTGTTTTAACATGAGAATATATCTAAAACAAAAAATAAATAAAAAATAGGCCTACTCGAACCCATAAAACCAAACGAAAGAAAGATTGAACTGCTTTGTATACACAGTACACACGCATATGTGTGTCTGTGTGCTGCTGTATATGTGCACTATGTACTGAATATGCACTACTTGGGAAGGGAAATGGAACTTTTAATTGCTTCGAACCCCACTGTGCCCTGTCTAATCCCTTTATTCTGATTGGTAGCTTAAATCTCTTCATACACTAATTACTTCCAGTTATGTTGACACCACACAGCCAGTACCGGCAGTAGAAAAAGAAAACATGGAAAGACAGAAAAATAATTATATTTAATAAAGTGTGTGCTTTAACTACAGTGTAAATTAAGCAGTGAGCTGTTCTTTCATTCAGCATTAGTGAAGGTCTGATGGCTGTGGCAACTGCAGCAGAACGGAGCTGTTTTTTCGTATTTACTGTTTAAGGGATCGCTGGTTTTGAATTTTATGGCTGCAGGATAAACCTGTAAGCCGGATCAAACTAGAGCGATTCTGGGAGCCGTTTTCTATAAACTACCGCTGAAGTCAATAGGTTTGACCATCTGGTCCTAATTTACAAATGAATGCCCTTTAGTAGTTTATAGTTGTTAGAAATTACAACATGAATATTAGATTCTGCACTGCTCGTAAAACCATTTTCAGCCTCTTGCTGTTTAAGTGTTACAGCTATTGTCCATTTCTGGTTTCCTTCTGTGAAACAATAACGCTGCATTACCCAACTCAGTAAACTGCAATTTATGACTACGGCTTTCCTTGCGCTTGGTGGAGGCAGTTTAACTCCTGTTCCACTTTATTGTGTGGAGTGCAGGCTTTTCGAAGCCAGACTCCCTACAGTGGGGCTGGGTTACCCCCCCCTTCCACAACCTTAAGAGCAACGAGCCGTTAATCATCCTTAATTAAATGCTCGTAGACTTTTACTGTCTTGAGGGATTCTTTACATGATTAAGTCACATTATGTCAGAAGTAGCTGAGCGTGCCATGATGAATATCCTCGGACTGTTAGTCTGTCAGGCAAACGAATGTTTTCATTTCGTGTAATTTTCTAGATGACACAATTCCTTTTGAAAGGAGTTGCCTTTTAATTCACTGAACTCTTCAGAGTCACAGGGAAAGTTAGTTCAGTCCTAATTGCTGAATGTGTGGACATAATTGAACAAATGAAATACACCACACATGCATTGTGTCAAGATTAATTTTCAGAAAAAAATCCTGGACAAAGAAATTCTGAAAGACCTGAATCACCTGTTACACATACCAGTGCATACAGGGGTCCCCTAGTACTGGGTTTGATAACCTCTGATCTAATCAGTACTGTAAGTTAAATTTTACTTTCTTTTTTTGAAATCGCTTAATGGAATGATGCATATAATAGGGCTGAAACTGCGATCGCATCCGTCCTGGAGAGGATCATGTTTCTCCCACATAAAATATTTATTAAATCAGGGGGTTCTTTTCTCTTTGTGCTGTTTAAGTTCCAAAACTTTCCTGTAGGACCTATTGATATCACAGGTGTAAAATTCCTGTAGCTGCAGGTTTAACTCCAGTACTGGAGAGCCGCAGTGTCTGCAGGTTTAACTCCAGTCCTGGAGGGCCACAGTGTCTGCAGGTTTAACTCCAGTCCTGGAGGGCCGCAGTGTCTGCAGGTTTAACTCCAGTCCTGGAGGGCCACAGTGTCTGCAGGTTTAACTCCAGTCCTGGAGGGGGCGCTGCGTCTGCAGGTTTAACTCCAGTCCTGGAGGGCCACAGTGTCTGAGGGTTTTCATGGTTTATTTTTTGATTGTGATTTTTGGAAACAACGTGTGGTGTTCAGTAACCAAAGAGCCGAAACACAGTAAAAACCCACAGAAAGTGCAGCAATCTTGAATTTTGATACCCTTGATTTATATCATAACTATAAATGCATTACTTCAACTAAAAAAAACACCTTAGTGATGATGATGTGCTTAGATGGCATTTTTCTGTATTTCAGCGCGACCCGATGATGTCATACCACACAGTCTGTGCATCATACAGGCATGCATGTGCTAGTCATGTGACTGAGGGGTTTATTAGGGGCATGCCAACTAGTGGTGGCTGTGAGGTTGTGATGTTGAAAAGCTGGGTGGGTGGAGGAGAGAGAGTCAACAATCTGCATAGAGAGAATTCAAAGCAAAGCAAAAACCACTGTCCAACAAACTGAAAGGTTATTGGTTATAATATAGCAGACTGAAAGGTTATTGGTTAATATAAGAGAGTTTATACTGATGATATTGCGACCTCTATGACTTAAGACAAAGGAAGTTGAGTTCACCCCGCATTTAAAATTCACAGATTTAAGAAGCTAATTATTCACAGTAATAAAAAAGATTTATTCCTCATATAATATGTAAACCTAAATCACTCCTGACTAATGCAGCAATGCAGAGCCCTAGTTATGGCTTCCCTAAGGGGCCTGACCCTACTGTCTCTCCTCTCTCATATTAAGGGGCCTGATCGTATGGTCCCTCCTCTCTCATATTAAAGGGACTGATCGTACGGTCCCTCCTCTCTCATATTAAAGGGACTGACAGTACGGTCCCTCCTCTCTCATATTAAAGGGACTGACCTCACCCTCCCTCCTCTCTCATATTAAAGGGACTGACCTCACCCTCCCTCCTAACTCATATTAAGGGTCAGATGCATTCATCAGGAGTTTTACCACAGATTCTATTAACTCACAACAGTTTCTGAAACTTCAAAGTTCAGTACTCAGGCAAAAGACATTCAACAATGGCCGCTCCCTAGGAACTATTGGTATCAACCAGAACCTTGTGTAGGTAGAAAGCCAAGAGGACAGAAGGAACCCAGAAGCTGAGCATCTGGGGCTCTATAGAATCTGTGGTTTTTACCACGTACTCCACCCTCCCAGGCATTTAGCGGGTAGCTATGTTAGTCCAGTCCTTACAAACCACCACCAAGGAACACCGGACAGCCATACGGACGTAACACAGACATGCAGACGCTATTCTGGCAGAACCGACACCAACACAGACTACTGCTCCACTACTGACAGCAGCACAGACGCCTACTTCCAAACAGCCAGAGAGACAGGCCACTCAGCACCACTACATCACCAAACCACTGTCCTCAGCTTCTCTGGGGTCCCGTACCAATGAGAAGGACATTTCCAGCACTGGCACACTCCTTATAACCAAACTCATATCATCCTAAGACCCAGCTATGCAGTGCTGTCCCTACAGGAATTGTCTCCACTGAGTACAGCAGAATTCAGTGTGAAATCACATCTAACAGTGTTAAATAAACTCTAACAGTGTATATATTCACCCAAAAGGGGAATGAACTTGATTAGACCTGTGGGGCATCAGTACACGTTTTGCTGTGTGATGGGCAGTGGTGCTGATATGTGTCTCTCTGTCATGGAGTAGTCCTCCTAAAGTTCTACACAAGTTCTACACAAACCCGACACAGCCTCGCAAACCCAACCTAGAGTAAGCGCATGGGGAGGGGGGGAGTTTGGTGAGGGGGCGGGGGGGTTAATCTAACACTACAAAAAGGGAGATATCCCCGGTCAAACAACGCTTTCTTACGCCTACAAACCTAAGTAGCTATTCTGAGCTACGTCCTCAAAGATGGTGGGGCGGGCGGAAGGTTCCAGAGTTTTGTACACAAGCGCGTCCTCCACCGGGCTCGCCATGAACAAGAGCCCTGGGGGACCCCACAGTCGGAGGGAGAGAGGAGGGGTGTGGGGGGGAGGGAGTGAGGGAGGGACAGACAGAGAGAGAGAGAGAAGGGATGTGCAGGTGAGAAGAACGGTGCTGTTTTGTGACTTCAAGCCGCCATCGCAGTGCTCGCTACCAGAGAACCTTTTCAGAGGGACGAGAAGCAGGACGCCGGACGAAGGCCCCAAAAACAGCACCTGCGGGGAACGCCAAACCCTGCGTGGGGGTGGGGGGGGCAGCTTGACCTTCAAGATTATGATTCTCACTGTACCTCCAAGCTAGTGTGTCCATTTGCCTTTAAAAGGGAAAAGCTGAAATGCTCCACCCGGCTACATGAGAAATCTGCATTAGCGTGAGAAGCAGAGGAGGAATGAAGAGTCGTTAGCGCATTAGCGCTGGGCAGCATGGAAAGAGAGGAGTTGGGCCAGGCAAAAGCACTGTGGGGCTGCAGCTAAACCCCAGATGTTTTGGGCAGCGGTGCAATTTGGGGCCGGTCCGCGCTACTTCTCGGCTCTCCCCCAGCCCCCTCTCTGGCGTGGGGCAGCAGGCCGCTGGGCAGCGGGGCGCTGGGCAGGCCGTACCCAGGTAGCTGTGGTAGGGCACTGGGATCAGCTGGGCATTCTGCTCTTTCTCGTCCGCCACCTCATAGGGCCCGTCGTCATAGAAACCCAGATCCAGCAGTGACTGGTTAAGGAGCTGCACGCGCAGCTCTCCTGGAATGAACAAAAGTGAGAGACACAGCAACACACACACACGCACACACACACTCACACTCACACACTCACAGACACTCACACACACACACACACAGACTCTCACACACACACGCACACACACACACACTCACAGACACTCACACACACACACACACAGACACACACACACACATACTCACCCATACCTACACACACACACATACATACACTCACACAGACACACGCTTACACACACATAGACACACACACACTCTCACACACATGCACACAAACACACACACGCATGCACACACGTGCACACACATACGCACACACGCACACACACACTCACAGACACACACACATGCACACACACAAATGCCAATCCGCTTTCACAAATTCACATAAACACAAGAACAGTCACAGAAACATATCAAATACACACACATGATTCCTAATGGGACAGTGGCGTAAACACACACATACTCTGTGCACAAGGACACTGATACTCACCAGCAGGAAGCTCTGTTTAAACTTAACTTTCACTGACCCCTGACTTTAGCCTCACACACACGCAAACACACACACACACACATAATGCACATACACTGATACTCACAAGCAGGAAGCTTTGTGTAAACAAAACTTTCACCTACCCTTCACTTTAGCCTCACATGAACACACACACACACACACACACAGTATGCACATACACTCACCAGCCGGAAACAGTGTTTAAATATATTTTTATAACACCCACATAAGCCTCTGTCTCACATGAATCAACTGTGACTTTACAGCGGCACTGTCGGAACCTGCAGAAGCTTTCTGTGTCCTTTCAATCTGAATAAACCTGTACAAGAAATTACCTTTAAGAAAATATCCCTGAAGGAAATTCTGAATTGATTTCCTTTCACAATCGTTGTGATGAAATGCTTTGTTGGAAACTCCTCCAGCCACTTAATTTAGTTTAATTGATATTTTAGTCAGTAAATCAGCTGCATGACTTAGTTTACATTTTTCTCACAAGCCTGTGCTTGACATCACCATAAATCACTTTGCTACAGTTTCATTAAATAGATGATTGTATATTATTTAGGGCAATGACCTCTGCAGGAATGGTCATACTGCTAATGATGTTAGTTCACTAATAATATGAAAATTCATCTGAATTTTCAAGTCAAATTTATTTTAGTTATTATTTTAATATTATGCAAACATTATGAATAAATATCAGAACAGTTTTTGTTGACAGTAATCAGCAGAAATAGCTGCCAGTGCAATCAAAAACAGCTGTAAAACTTCTTGATCTTTACCCAAATCTTAACCAAATATGTATTTTAAACACGGGCAAAATTTTAATCCCTGAGAATTTTCACCATGTTATACACCAAAATGTACAATCAAATTAAAAAAGAATGTTGGTGAAAACAATAGTTCCTTTCAAAACTGTCAGTAACCTGTTAGAATTGTATTGTAAGGTACTGTAAATTGTATTGTAACTGTGACATTTTTACAAATAATTATTTGACCACCTGAGCCTGATTGTTAGACTTCTGTAAAAATTAAAGTATCCAAATAAATGTAACATTTTATAATATTTTATCAGATGTTACTGTCTATAAATGTACAGGTTCACACCCAGGTCCAGTGTGTATTGCTCAGTTATTGGCCGTCAGTGAACCTCAGGGTATCTAAAGGGTTAATTGCAGTATCTGCCCCCTGGTGGTGGCACACAGCCCACGTTCTCCGGTCCTTACCCTTCCAGTTGTAGGTGCCAGGGGCGCCGAACAGGATGAAGTTGTTGTCGGGGGTGAAGCTGGCGGCCAGGCCCTGCTGGCAGAAGCCGAACTGCTCGTGCCCCTGCGGCCTGCCCTCGCAGAACTTCCACTCGCCCCCGTCCAGGTCGTCCCGCTCCGTCAGGTCCTCGCTCAGCACGTAGCAGCGCCCAATCGGGTCGCGCGTCTCCGACGGCTGGTGGACGCGCTGCCGGATCTCGTACAGGTGGGCGCACGTCTGCGGGAGACCGGGACACGACTGAACACCAAGCCGCCATGCTAACGGGAGACCGGGAGACGCTACTGAGCACCGAGCCGCCATGCTAACGAGAGACTGGGAGGTGACTGAGCACCGAGCCGCCCTGCTAACGGGAGACCCAGAGACACGACTGAGCACCGAGCCGCCATGCTAACGGGAGACCCAGAGACACGACTGAGCACCGAGCCGCCATGCTAACGAGAGACCGGGAGATGACTGAGCACCGAGCCGCCACGCTAACGAGAGACCGGGAGACGACTGAGCCGCCATGCTAACGAGAGACCGGGAGACGACTGAGCCGCCATGCTAACGAGAGACCGGGAGATGACTGAGCCGCCATGCTAACGAGAGACCGGGAGATGACTGAGCCGCCATGCTAACGAGAGACCGGGAGATGACTGAGCCGCCATGCTAACGAGAGACCGGGAGACGCTACTGAGCCGCCATGCTAACGGGAGACCAGGAGATGCAACTGACTGCAGTCAGAGGTGGGTAACCCGGCTTCAAAGAGTAAAAAGACTGACCATGTATTTGCTCCACCAACATGCACTAAACCAGCTGATTACAATAATTAGGTCTCCTATCATGCTGAAGAGTTATGCTAATTAGAGTCAGCTGGTTTAGTGCATGGTGGTGGAGCAAATACATGGTCAGTCTTTTTACGCTTTGAAGCCGGGTTACCCACCTCTGACTGCAGTATTCTGATATATCAGCAGCAGTATCATGACTCTAGCTGCAGTATTCTGATATATCAGCAGCAGTATCATGACTCTAGCTGCAGTATTCTGATATATCAGCAGCAGTATCATGACTCTAGCTGCAGTATTCTGATATACCTGCAGCCGTGTCAGGATTCTAGCTACAGTTTTCTGACGTATGTGCAGCAGTATCAGGATTCTAACTGCAGCATTCTGATATACCTGCAGCTGTATAACTACTCTGGATGGAAGTCCTGCTGGTGAAGAATAACAGTCGTGTAAACAAGATGTGATCAATGTGGCTACTCCGTTCTCACAATCTGCAACAGACAGGTATGACTGGAGATATACTCCATAAACAGAGAAATAGTTATTTGCTTTTAAAGGAAAGCGGACAGTGCATCCTCCTTGTGCATGTTTTCACCTTAATCAGACGGGGAAAGCAGAGAGGGTCACAGAGAGAGGTGGGCCCACAGTACAGGGGTTTGTATCTGAGTCCCTAAGTGATGTATTTTCTGTGTATGTTTTTTAAGGTGTGCCTCAAATGAGAAGATAGTATAGAATCAATTACTTCTCCCAGGTTTTTGGCAACAGAAGCTGGGAAGCTTAGTTCTTCGCCCAATAAAGCAATAGAGCAAAAGGGTCCATTTACTTCAGCATACTATTTGAACCAATCATGTTTGGTCTGTTTATGCTACAGGTCCCCTTTGAAAAGTAGAGCTGTGTCCAGTTGTTGACACCACTTCAAACTTGTCAACTGACAAATGGCAGCAGTGGTTTGTCCTCACACATATTTGTGTGTCATCAGCATAAGGGTGGTAGTCTAACCCGAAGTTACAGATGCTTGATCCAAGGGCGGGGGGGGGGGGGGATCATGTAGAAACAAATTCAAAGAGGCCCAAGGTCAGAGGCCTGTGCCACACCCTGTGTTACTGAGATTTACAGTTACCAAGGATGACAAACTCCTCTCTATCTGTGAGATAAGACCTTAATTGCCGTAATACATTGCCTGAAAACCCAAAGGACAGCTTCCGTTCTACTAAGGGGGATGTTGTGGTTGTCAGTATCTGATGCAGTGCTCGTGTGCAGTAATAGGATGATGTGTACGAACCCAGCATTAGCTGCACTCTTTAGATCATGTGTCACACTCTCCAGAGTGGCCTCAGTGCTGTGATAAAACTGAAAGGGCTCAGGCAAGCCATTAGAGAACAGACAGTTCTGATTATATATATGGTGTGCATCACACAGACACTGATCAAGGGCCAGAGCTGAAGTCTTCTACTTTCTGTTACCTGCAACAGATGGACCTTGAATATAAGCCTCAGGTCCCTGACGCTTGTTGGACTGAAATAATGCTGATACATTCCAGAATGTAGGTGAGGCAGGATGAGGACACACTCACCACAACTTTCCCTCCAATTCCCTGGCTCTTCACAGTCACCCCGAGCCACTGGTTGTGTTTGCTCTCTCGGTCCGTCTTCACTGTGGACAAAAGGACGGAATTTCAGCACACAGCAACCAGTTCATTGCTGTGAAAATCACATTCTGTCCACATTCGGTATTTTCTCTCTCTCAAATGCTCTGCTATTCTGTTTTGATGGTCAGCTGTGCACTCTTTTATGATGCTCCGCTGTGCAGTGTGTTGTGTGGCTTAAGATGCACAGCTGTGAATTCCATTAAGAAGCTCAGCTGTGCTCTGTGTTATGTTCTATGGTACGCAGGTGTGTCCTGTGTAATAAAGATCAGCTGTCCTGTATATTGGTATTATGAAACTCAGCTGTGTTCTGTGTTATATATTATTATCTGGGCTGTGTTCTGTGTTATGATGCTCAGCTATGTTTTGTATTATAAAGCTCAGCACCATACTGTTATGATGCTCAGCTGTGATTGGTCCCTCACCGTCACCATCAATGTCCACCCGCTTACAGTCGTGCTCCTCAGCGCTGATTGGACAGCGGTACAGAGCCCCTGGACGAGTGGACCTCTGGGCCTTCCGCCCACGCGCTTGGGGCGCCCCCACCAGGATCCTGCAGGGAGAACACATATGCACACACACATTTATTTATTTTATCCAAACGTTGGATCAGCTCAACTTCCATCCTGAGATACTTTCTGCTTTTAATTTTTTCCAGTGGCATATGCTGACTCTGGCTGACCTCAGCTACACCCGTCGGGTTTAAAATGAAGCTTTAAACCAGGAAACACCAACATGCTCTCCACCTAATGCTAATGATACTCTGAGTCTCTCTGACAGACCCAGACAGGCATTAGCACTGGCTAGTGCTCTCCACCTGAGCCTCTCTGATAGACCCAGAGCAGCATTAGCGCTGAGTAGTGCTCGCCACCTGAGCCTCTCTGACAGACCCAGAGCAGCATTAGCGCTGGCTAGTGCTCTCCACCTGAGCCTCTCTGACAGACCCAGAGCAGCATTAGCGCTGGCTAGTGCTCTCCACCTGAGCCTGACAGACCCAGAGCAGCATTAGCATTAGCGCTGGCTAGTGCTCTCCACCTGAGCCTCTCTGACAGACCCAGAGCAGCATTAGCATTAGCGCTGGCTAGTGCTCTCCACCTGAGCCTCTCAGACAGACACAGAGCAGCATTAGCATTAGCGCTGGCTAGTGCTCTCCACCTGAGCCTCTCAGACAGACACAGAGCAGCATTAGCGCTGGCTAGCGCTCTCCACCTGAGCCTCTCTGACAGACCCAGAGCAGCATTAGCGCTGGCTAGCGCTCTCCACCTGAGCCTTTCTGACAGACCCAGAGCAGTATTAGCATTAGCACTGGCTAGTGCTCTCCACCTGAGCCTGCCAGACCCAGAGCAGCATTAGCGCTGGCTAGTGCTCTCCACCTGAGCCTGACAGACCCAGATCAGCATTAGCGCTGGCTAGTGCTCTCCACCTGAGCCTGACAGACCCAGAGCAGCATTAGCGCTGGCTAGTGCTCTCCACCTGAGCCTCTGTGACAGACACACAGCGTGTCTATGTTCAGCGCAATGGCAGCTGATATTTTGGGTCCTGTCATTGGGCTCAGCCTTATTTGGGCCGGCTGGTCAAAGGGTCTATTTAAGAGCGCATCGCTGAGCCACATTCCAGCCCGCCAGTCACAGAGCAGCGAGGGGGGGGGGGGGTGGATTGGCGATAGCGGGAGAGAGGCAAAGGAGGGAAAGAAACAGAGAGGGCAGCAGAGGAGAAAAGGGGAGAGGGAAAACAAGTGTGAGGGGAGAGATGTAAAAGCTGCTTAAATTAGCGCCTCCACGCCTCCTATCGCCACCCCTGCTATAAATATTGGAGGGCTGGCGGGGTGAAACAGGCCAGATGAGCAGAGCTGACAAATTGGGGGGGGGGGGTTGGTGGGAGGGGGGGTCTTAAGAGTGTCCTGGAATTAATCCACCACACGCCCCCCCCCCCCCCCCCCCCCAGGACGACGTAGGCTGTACGTCATCGCGTTTCGACAGAGCGTGTGTGCAGAGAGCCCCCCCCCCCCCCCCCCCACCAAGCCCTGTCCCCTCACAGACACACCGACAGCAGCTGCTGTGAGCTTATATTGTCTCCACCCCTCTGCCAACCGGGCCTGGAGTCAATAATTTAATGGGGGGGGGGGGGGTGGCAGGAGACAGAACAGCTGTGCCCCCCACCCCTCCCCCATCCTTACCCCTCAATCCCACTGTTACTCCAGCCCCCCCCGCCCCTCCACCACCCAGGGACTTGGCTCACACTACGGCTGCCCCTCTTCTTACTCACCAGGCTGCTCCCTCATCCTGTTCTTCGTCTGACTGCGTCTACGAGCCACAGCATTACAGCCTCACTTTATGACTGTAGCTGCCGTACTGTGTGTGGTTCTCTGCGTTCTATGCTTCTGTAAAGTTAGTTTAATAAATTATGACCGTGTCGTACGTCATATGCTGTCGTGACTGGTTAAGACAGGTCATGCTTGTGACCACGTTATGTAGGCTTTATAGCACACAGTTGAAGAAAAGTGAACTGATACAGTCACTCTGCACAGACTATTAAAACATACGGTGTTATGTTGAACTGTACATACAGTGTTATTATGAGGGAAAATATTAGCCATGCAGTGTCAGTTGTCATATAATTCTATTAATGAGGTGGGGCTATATTCTCCAGCATGGCGCTATGATTATAAAATTAGCCAGAAACAGCCCATTAAAGAGAGGCGAGCTGAATGTGAAGCCCTTACGCAGGGGCTCACTTTGGTTTATGTTTACGTGTGACCCCCATATGTGTGCACAGCGGGACAGGTGTGAGCGTGTGTGTGAGCGTGTGTGTGTGGGGGGTCTGGTATTTAACGCAGCAAAGTGGGAGCGATGCTGGTGGGCAGACATTTGTAAAAAGCAACGCAGCCAAAACATTCAGCCGAACGATTCTGACAAATGTCTAATGTGAGGAGACACTCACGCACTACGGGGGCAAAGTAATTCAGTGACTTTGGCTCTGAGCTAAGTACTTAAGCTGAAGTGGTTCAGTAAATGCCCAGTTTCATAAATGGATCATACGTAAAATGCAATCTGTGTAAGTCGCTCTGGATAAAGGCATCTACAAAATGTTGTAATGTAATACACACACACACACACACATGCAGACGCACACACACACACAACACACACACTCACACTTGCTTTAGTATTATGCGTTTTTATTTTCATGCTGGCTGGAGTTAGATTACAACCTCTGTGCATTGCTATGTATTCAGTCCACTGTGTGGTTTACCAGTGAACAGTGAGAATGCTGTGCTACTGTTCAGAATTCTGGGTGTCTGTTAAACATACTATGCTACTTCTCAGAATGTTGTGCGACTGTTTGGAATGCTGTGCTACTGTTCAGAGCACTAAGTGACTGTTTGGAATGTTGTGACACTGTCTGGAAGTGTCGGATAGTGCCACTGTTGAGAACGATGTGTATTTAATGCTCTATATTTAAAATACTGTAACTCTCCAGATAAACGTACAATTTGAAGAAAACAAAATGTGCAGGCCAGTTATATGCTACTCACAAAAACCTACAATCATAAGAATTATTTTATTCAGCATATTGTTGAAAATGGGTGTTGCGTTTAAAGTTGGTATGAGTTTGTATATGCAATATGTAGTCTTCATTTATTCATGTTGACCGCAGAGTTGAAGAGGGAGTCATTAGAGGATTACTGCCATTTCAGCAGACACTCCTGTCCAGAGGGGCTTGCGTAACTTTAGCATGTTTTAAACAGAGTACCTCTGTACACAGCTGGATGTCGACTGAGGAAATGAAATGTTTCTGGCATAATGGCCGTGTCCTGCCTGGGAATCAAACCTGCAACCATTACTTCCCAGCACAGTTCCCTAACCACTACACCCCACTGCCGCTAGAGAAAGGGCAACGTTCATCTTTCTCCCTCTCTTTCTCTCTCTCTCTCTCCTCAGATGACTTCTCTCATCAGGCTCAATAGCTCCAGGCCTCTTAAGCTACTTCTGCATATATGAGACAGACCCATTGCATATATGAGACAGACTCACTGCATATCTAGGTTAGAGTTTTAATTGGGCTTTATGAGACAGACCCAAAATGGAAATGGAAATAAAGCTTGTTCTAACATATTACAACAATTCATAATTTTATGGCCAGATTTACAAATTATTTCTGCTTTCAGATATTGCATTATGCATTTTTTTTTAAATATGACGCTGTGAAATATATTCATCATAATGTAAAAAGTTATTTGCAGTATATGCAATATATATTGCAATATATGGCGGTATGTACCGTTTCCCTAAGGTCTCTTGCTCGAGTTCACGCGGTGCTGAGCCGCAGAAGCCTCGACGGCCGCACGTCATCCATTTCCTCGGGAGGAGCAGCAGCGCTAGCTAATAGCCGAGAGACTGCGCTCAGCTTAATTAAATCACCAAAACCAGCCCATCTCTTAAGAGAGACCATCCCGACATTGAGCCAGATCCAAAAAGCAGGGTATCGAGCTGAAGGCTGAGAGGCAGGGAGTAAATCTTTCAGCGCTATTGATTGCTGAGACTTCAATGATGGGGTCAGAGCTGGGGGGGGTGGGGGTGGGGGAGGGGGGGGGGGCGTCCTGGTAAGTGATATCCCACTAGCTTTCAGGAACATTCGACCCCCCTTCCTTTAACAGTAATGACGGTACAGGGTTTGGACTAAAAAGGAAACATGTACTGTGCATTCCTGGAATATTTTTTCTGTTATTTTCAACACATTCTTGCTTATGAACCTTCCATGAGTTTCCAATTCAAAAAAAGCCATAACTAGATTCACCAAAGGTGAGATCCTGTTAAAAGTTTAGTTTAGAAAGCATCAGATTTATTCAACATTAAAATGAATGACAATATCTAACATAGAGCACGACAGAAAGAAAATTCTTTTAAAGAAGAAAAATAGCAGTTTATGACCTGAATCAAGCTGAAAACTGCAAAAAGGCTGCCTGTAGGGTGTAGTAAACCCTTTTTGGTAAGATTTACCCCTGATAACAAAAACCTCCCAGGCTTGGAATTTTATAACACAAAATATAAAATATCCTGGATTTTGACAGAAGTTCTTTGTGGGCATATTTCAGTCATGCAATGGCACCGCATGTCATGGTTTATGAAAACTAAAAACCCAACTATTTGCAAGTCTCCTTTGTTCACGTGAAACACGAACGGCGCCAGCGATCGAAGCCAAAAGCAGACACGGTCCTTTGTGCTCATCGGTCTACAGTCCACATTCAGGAGTGATGTCACAGTGATGTCACCGACCGCGTGCGTTTCGCTGGCAGCGCTCGTTAACCGCATGGTGACCTGCATTCGGTCGGCCGTTCACCGGCGTTTATTTTTCCAGTCTCCTGGTTTGTTTCTCAGTGTGTGTCTCAGTGATTTACCCACAGCAGGTGAAGAGTAGAGGCCATTCGGCATAAAAAGGAGACCCATGTGGAATGAAGTCTTTCAGGACCCCCCCCACCCCCGGTTTCAGAACGATTAGAAACCATAATTCAGCCCAACCTTCCGGCTTCAGTCTCTCCCATCGGTCCCTTTCATCGTTCTTTCTCTTTCTTGCCTCCTGCTGCTGCCATCTTACAAACACCATGAATAACTTGTATAAGACCACCAATATCCCAGAGGGCCTTGCCAGAGGCCAGCGCGCCTCGCTAACCAATTCCTATTAGCCTGGGGCCCGTGAACCAGTGAAAAACACTTAAAATGGCCATTACCAACCATGACCCTAACTACAATCTCACAGCCTACAGCTGGCACATTACTGACAAAGGGAGCAAGATGGCTGACCGTGAACAAGGCAAGCACCGCCCAAGCTTTGCCCGATTATCAGCTTTTCACGACGCAAGGACAACAACAGCTGAAATATCTGTGGTGTGACTCACGGGAGCCTTTATCCCGCTCGGCCTCTGGAATTCCCATCCCATTCTGGCCTCTCCCGAGCCGTCCGAGGAGGGGCAGGGACAGCTGGGACAGCACCCCCGGAACGTGGACGCACCACTCCGGAACAGGGCGCTGGCCGAGAACCAGCCGACGATTTCCTCGCCGTCTTTATTTCCTAATCTGTGGATGATAATGTGGAGTTTGTGACCTTGCCTCTTCCTGGTCTCCCACAGCAGAGGCCAAGAGCCCTGTTCCACTCAGGGTAGCAGCTGCAGCCTGAACTGAAAACCAGGAGGGTGTTTTGTTTATCAGACTCACAAGCTCCAGACATACAGTGGTGCACAGCATTCTTCTTCTGGGAGAACATTAAAAACTGGTGTTTCATGTTTTTAAACCCTTTTGTTGCTTCGCTTTTTCAAACCAGTGCCCAACGAATGAGGCCTTTCATTCGGGCAGTGCGGAAAGTGGAAAAGGCCGCTGTAGGGGGAGGATGCTCTCCTGTGAAACCCCTGCCACAGCTCCATTCCACCATCACCATTCCCAGAGGAATCAGGAGCTAAAGAGCCGTCTCCAAGCACAGATGATGCTACCCTCTCTCCAAGGACCTCAGCCTGCTAAACACACACACTCACACATACATGTATACACACACATACACACACACACACTCACGCACTCACACAGGCACACACGCACGCACACACACACACTCACACGCACACACACATACACACACAGACACACACACACACATGACCCCACCCCCTCTCTCGGGGTCCCAGAGGAGCCCTAGTCAGTTTACTGAGGGTTTAAAAATCAAAGTGCCTAATCGGTACCCAGTCCACACACAGACCCCCCACTACATTCACAGCTTAATTGCTGTGGAAAAATTGAGTTGGGCAGCTCTTTTACATTTTAATCACGCTGGACCCCCCTCCCCCATCAATCCTTCAGATACAGGCTCCCTTCTCAGTCTTTTACATTCACCACACCACCCTCCTCCAACCTGTCATTAGTCCCACCATGAACTAACGGACCGGCAAACTGTGTCCCCTGCACAGCGGCTGCGTCATGGTCTGGATTAAGGCACATTCTTAAGACTTATATACCTGCACTTAAGGAGGTATAAATACGGTAGGCTTCAGTTTGAGCACAGGTATCAAAATGGTGTTTGGTGCCAAGGTCCAAGTCCTAGATCTATGATTGTCATTACTGTAAACATTACGGAAGAAGAAAGTTACGTCACCTCTAAAAATACTCGTGGTCAACATTGCAAAAAGGGTTCCTGCCTCCAAATGGGAATTTCTGCTAAAGCTGGACAGGAGGCCAGCACACCACAGCTAAATAAGATTAATGCACACGAACACATGAATGCAATATGATGTACTTTCAATGGGCCATAAGGCCCTAGGTTGTGTCTATTCTATTGCAGGTTGATGTTTATAGGTGCTGCCATGTAAGGTGGGAGGCAGCCTGATTTCAGGCGTGGCCTGAGGCCAAAACCGGCTCCCATTGGCTCACTTCTGGCCCTTGGGCCACGAAGAGAAAAAGCAAACAAACAAAAACATATAGAGCATAAATAAAATATTTTAAAAACTATTGTCAGAGAATGTAAAAGACAATTCTTTACTTTGAGCTAGATGAATAACTTCCAATCATGTTATTAAAATGTGTCTGTTGTTCATAAACATAAATTCTACTTAAATGCCTATTACATTTATTTTATTTTATATAACATGTTTCGCCTGTGTAAACTTTTTTCCTGTACTTTGAATCTGCTACCCGCAAAATATTAGCTGAAGAGCAATGAGCCGAGATATGATCAATGACAGGAACACCCAGGAACAGGAATGCCCCCTTCCGGATTCACAGCAAGAAAACAGAGATAGCAGTGCGATAAGAATCCCAACGCGCTTCATGATGGCTAAATAAAAGAGGACTGGATAGGTGCTCAACAGCCAGGATAGTCAAACTGGAGTAAAAACTCCTGACCCAGACACTTCACGGGGACTGGTCCAAAATAAGGTACAATGGAGCACACTTTGCTCGGGGCAAAAGACACTGTTTTAATGAATCATTATGTGTATATATAATCAACATGTGCTCCAGTGTTCCTTATTTTGGGCTAGTCCTCGTGAAGGATATGGGTAAGGAGTTTTTACAACAATACTTTTCAGTTCATATCCTGTAGGCAGTTTAGTGCTGGTTCAACAGAGCGCACAATATATTAACCTGATTCTGTGTGCTTTAACCTTCAGAAGTGTGTGTGTGTGTGTGTGTGTGTGTGTGCATGTGAGTGTGTGTGAATGTGTATGTGTGCGTGTTTGTGTGTGTGTGTGTGTGTGCACTGCCTGTGTGTGCGTGTGTGTGTGTGTGTGTGTGTGTGAGTGTGTGTGCATCATGTGCCTGTGTGTGTGTGTGTGTGTGTGTGTGCATCATGTGCCTGTGTGTGTGTGCATGTGTGGGTGCATCATGTGCCTGTGTGTGTGTGTGTGTGTGCGTGTGAGTAGGTGTGTGCGTGTGTGTGTGCGCGTATCAGTGTGTGTGTGCGTGTGTGTGTGCGTATGAGTGTGTGTGTGTGCGTGCGTGAGCTGGATGACGGGACTGAGCCCACCGCGCTGTGATTTACTGCACGCGCTCACGAAACCAGGAGCCCCCGGCAACCCGTCTCCCCCGGTAACGCAGTCTGCTTCCAGTAACATCCGACAGTTGTGATCCGTTATCGGATGGCGGTGCGGGTCGGTGCCAGCGGTAAATGAGCCTGCGTGTTTCTCTGCAGCCGGGGGCTCCTTGTGATTTATTAATCCCCCCCGGGGGAGAGCCCACCGCGCTCACACCAGGGCGTTAAAGCAGAACATACAGAGCACAAGCAGCCGCCTGAGCAGCAAAGAAACGCCACCCAGGATCTACGTTCAGCCAGAGCCGAGCCGAAATTCCCTTCACCCTCCTTCTTAGACCGTACACATCCACGGACATGTCAGTTACTGACTGTAATACACAATACAGACTGTACACATCCACGGACATGTCAGTTACTTACTGTAATACGAAATACAGACTGTACATATCCACGGACATGTCAGTTACTGACTGTAATACAGAATACAGACTGTACACATCCACGGACGTGTCAGTTACTGACTGTAATACACAATACAGACTGTACATATCCACAGACATGTCAGTTACTGACTGTAATACGAAATACAGACTGTACACATCCACGGACATGTCAGTTACTGACTGTAATACAGAATACAGACTGTACACATCCACGGACGTGTCAGTTACTGACTGTAATACAAAATACAGACTGTACACATCCACAGACATGTCAGTTACTTACTGTAATATGAAATACAGACCGTACACATCCACGGACATGTCAGTTACTGACTGTAATACGGAATACAGACCGTACACGTCCACGGACATGTCAGTTACTGACTGTAATACAGAATACAGACTGTACACATCCACAGACATGTCAGTTACTTACTGTAATACACAATACAGCCCGTGCACGTCCACGGACAAGTCAGTTACTTACTGTAATACAGAATACAGACTGTAAACATCCACTGACATGTCAGTTACTTGCTGTAATACGGAATGCAGACCGTACACATCCACGGACATGTCAGTTACTGACTGTAATACAGAATACAGACAGTACACATCCACAGACATGTCAGTTACTTACTGTAATACAGAATACAGACTGTAAACATCCACTGACATGTCAGTTACTTGCTGTAATACAGAATGCAGACCGTACACATCAACAGCATAGTTCTGTGAGCTCAGCTGCATGTAACAGCTACAGTCAGAATTACTCTTCTCAGTCAGAACATGTTGTGTTTTTGGCCACAGAGAGCCGTGAAGGCTCTGGTGAAAGGCAACGTTGGACTGCCTGGTGTGAGAGTAACCGAGGGCTACTCTGAGGGCCGCTGAGGGTGTTTCTGTGCGCTGTGAATGTGCGGATTGTTACTGCCCCCCACTGATGTCTGCGGGGCCATATTTATAAAGGCTGAGGCTCCACTTCCATCAAGCTTTCATTCAGCGGAGGACATAAAAGGAAGAACGAGCAGAGAGAAGAAAAGGAACAAGCAGCTGCTTTCAGAGTATGCACTGCTGTGTGTGCGTGTGTGTGTGTGTGTATGAGTGTGTGTGTGAGTGTGCGTTTGTGTGTATGAGTGTGTGTGTGAGTGTGCGTGTGTGTGTGTGTGTGTGTGTGTAGGCGTGTGTGCATGTGTGTGTGTGTGCGCGTGGGCACGTATGTGTGTGTGTGTGCGCGCACATGGGCGCATATATGTGTGTGTGTTTACAAAGTGTAAAAAATAATTTGTTACTATTCTGTTCAGTTCTTTTCACCTATGCTTTACAACACAAGTACTTTTAATTAAATTGAATAGAGAGAGAAAGAGAGAGAGAGAGTGTGTGTGTTTGAGCGAGAGAGACTGAGAGAGGGAGGGGGAGATAGTGTGTATGTGCATGTTAGAGAGAGGGAGAGCGAGAGAGGAGGGGGAGAGAGAGTGTGTGCATGAGAGAGGGGGGTGGGGGAGATACTGTGTGTGTGCGTGAGAGACGGAGAGAGATTGTGTGTGTGCGTGAGAGAGA
Organism: Anguilla pacifica; assembly: GCA_039654925.1. NCBI lineage: Eukaryota > Metazoa > Chordata > Actinopteri > Anguilliformes > Anguillidae > Anguilla > Anguilla pacifica. The sequence continues at coordinate 7,892,008 of CM077296.1, forward strand.
GAGGGGTGGGGGTGTTACTGTGTGTGTGTGCGCGTGAGAGAGAGAGGGGTGGGGGTGATACTGTGTGTGTGTGCGTGCGTGAGAGAGAGAGAGAGAGAGAGAGGGACTGTGTGTGTGTGCGCGTGAGAGAGAGAGGGGTGGGGGTGATACTGTGTGTGTGTGCGTGAGAGAGAGAGAGAGGGACTGTGTGTGGCTCGCTGTGGGCTCCCTCTGATCCTTCACAGATAAATAAAGCCCAGGACGTTGCAACGGTAAACTCAGAACATTTATGAGCAGCACTGGAGAAAGGCCCGAGACTCTGTCGCTATGTGTGCGTCTGAAAGGAGGGGAGGGGGATCATTCATTGATTTAGGGAGTGAAAAGGGGGCAGGGTCACCGTCAGCTCTTTAGACCCTTTTCAAAAGGGGATTTCATTCCGCCATTCTAATGCAAATGTGCCCTCAGAGATTGTCCAACGCATTTGGAATGTGTGAAGGAGTTGTACTGTGCCCTTTTCAAAACTTATTCAGAAGTGCCCAGAACTGGGATACTACTGTAAGACCTAAACTGTTTTCTTCTGAGAGAGAGAGAGATAGAGAGAGAGAGCTACTGTTGTTGTTTTACGCAAGAATAAGAATTAGTTTGCGGAAATCTGGCCTCTTGCAATGCCCTCTGGGATACTGGAGGTCTTGTGCAAACAAGTTATTATTAGTTTATAGGATGGGAGGGATTGGGTGAGGAAGATATTATGGGAGATGTTGTTTGGTGTCAAGAGATGGGTGGAGAGAGAGTGGGGGAGGAGGAGAGTGGGGGAGAGAGAGAGGAGGAAGTTTGAGAAAGGGAGGGATTGGGATATCATAACTAGAACATGGGGTGGAAATAAGTTATACTGGCAAAATGAATTTGTACTGCAGACTCATGGAAGCCAGAGGCTCTGTGTGCTGTTCACACTGGCCTGCTCTCTTTCTCCTTAGATGTTCCTCCTGTGTCTGATGTCCATTAAAACGTTCAGAATGTAGCATTCATACACATGCTTCCATTTCATGGTTTGCAAATGCCATGCGTAACCATGTACATCTATGTGTGTGCATGCAAGTTCGTCCACGTGCATATAGAGAAATATATAGGGAGAGACGGTCTACCCTGTTTCAAATAACTGTTTTCTGCACAATGTGAGTAAACAGACATTCCAGGTTTTCACTGTACCTGAACTCTAAATTAGGACTGAGCCTTCATTGCGTATTTTTCGGACTTTAGCAGCTTTATGGGTATGTGCTGCATATTCATTGTGAAAAGAGCGTGTTGTGGCTGGCGTGTTTGTGAAAGATACACATCTGCCCATTGGCACAAATTAGCAACACGGTATTCTAATTAGTATCCAACATAATTAGGATTAACTAGCCATTCAAATCCTGGTTTATAAGCTGCAATAATTACCAGACTGAAAATTTTAAATAGAAACAAACAGCTACCACATATACAAAATATTGTAAGAGAATGCCTCTAATTTTATTCCAAACACACCTCTTGAGACACATTTATCTTTTCCTGGATTTACAGCAGGTTAACGTAACACCAAGATAAGTATACCAAGACTGAAGCTGGTTTACACAACAGGATGTTAAAGAAGGAATTAAGAGTTAAAATGCAACAAATAATTTGCTTTGTTGTGATTGGTGAGTTGCCATGTCACTCACAGCATCAGCATTAATTTGCAAATGATGATTAGCCTCAGAGGGCCTTTGGTCAGGCAGAATCAGGAAATCTCTGCAACCAGTGGAATTCCATCAGGGTCACAGGATGGATTCCATATATTAAGCATAACTGGGGATCATGTGTGCGCTGAGATCAGTGCAGATCATGTGACACAGGGATCAGTGGAGATCATGTGGATCAGTATAGATCATGTGAGCTCAGGAATCAGTGGAGATCATGTAAGCTCAGGAATCAGTGGAGATCATGAGCTCAGGGATCAGTGGAGATCATGTGAGCTCAGGGATCAGTGGAGATCATGTGAGCACAGGGATCAGTGGAGATCATGTGAGCTCAGGGATCAGTGGAGATCATGTGGATCAGTAGAGATCATGTGAGCACAGGGATCAGTGGAGATCATGTGAGCTCAGGGATTAGTGGAGATCATGTGAGCTCAGGGATCAGTGGAGATCATGTGGATCAGTAGAAATCATGTGAGCACAGGGATCGGTGGAGATCATGTGGATCAGTAGAGATCATGTGAGCTCAGGGATCAGTGGAGATCATGTGGATCAGTAGAGATCATGTGAGCACAGGGATCAGTGGAGATCATGTGAGCTCAGGGATTAGTGGAGATCATGTGCTTTCAGGGATCCATGGAGGCTTTACAGTGACAATCAGTAAGATTCCCAGCACCACTCCCTCCAAGGTTAATACTGCCTGTCAGTTAGAAACCAAGCCAGTGAACGCTAGATGCCTAAGCCGCAAGGTGAAGGTGTATACAGAAAAGAGAACGAAAGAAGAAAATTATCATGGAGTCTCTAGACAGAAATTCATCTTCATATGCATTACCAGGCCAGGGAAATGTTTATGCAATAAAGAAACTGCATCGGGGTTATAATTCTGCTTTAGGTTTGTTTCCATGACTGGGCTCCAGTTCTTCATGTTTGTTCAGTCAATTCAGCAAATTAACTGCCCTTCAATCCATGAATTAGTAAAGCAAATGTTTTTGTGTTGGAGGATTTAAAAAAAGAACAAATGGCATTTAAACTTTATTTCTTGAAGTGACTGCACTGAAGTGGAATTGACCCAAACTCCCAGTGGACCCCATTCAGTGTGCAGGAGCCGGTACGCCAAGCTGAGGGGTAGCGTGCCCCTTTCCCGGACCTGGAAGGGCCCGACCTGGCACCTGGATCCTGGAGACAGCCGGAAATAGGCAGCGTTCCCCAAACCCTGAGCCTGGAACCGGAGCCGGAGACGGATCCTATACATGAACCTCGCGCAACCCGACCCGCTACGGAGAGGCTCCCTGGAGAGGCTCGGAGACCGAGGGCATTTTAGGACCGCAGAAAACCACGGGCAACCCCGCGACAGGGAGGACAAGCTCTACGGACGAAGGAAGGACTTGGACCCGATGAGGCTGAAGAGCAGAGCTCATCTTCATCGGCAGGGACTAAGACTGCAGTCAGCGGGAACCCAGACAGCTGATCTCCATGCGGAAACTGAGTCAGACACTGAAACATACGGGGATACTAAATCCACACAATCTCCCCAGTGAATGAATCTATATACTGCGATCAAAATGGGGAGGGTGTAGGTTTCAAAACGTACACCTTCAAAAGAGTAAACAACCAATGCTACATATTAAACACATTCAGATGAAATACGTACAAAAGCACATTGCAAATAATGTCAGACTCTGACAAAAGCTGGGGACCTTCATCAATACAAAGAAGCTGCTTTTTTACAGCTCAGACTTCTTGAAGTAGAAGACGGGTTACTGATTAATACCTGAGTCTGAAACATAAGCAGATGAATTGCAGATGGTTTATGCACACAGCATGCAAAGCAGCTTCTGTTAAAACCAGTCTGAACTCTGTAATTCAGACTAAGAGCGTCAGATCTTTAATAGGAAAGTCATACACAATGCTTAAAACGGCTTCAGAAAGGGCTCGTACATAAAGTGGGATAATAGTGCCCATAAATTCTGGATGACAGGTATTTAAAAAGGAGACACGGTTTGCAATAACAAGCAGGATGTAAAAATAATTTATTTCCATGTGCTCAGCGATGCATTTAAATACATATGAGATACCACTGTGAGGTAATGCCACCTGAATAGGCTCAGTGCAGCTTAACCCCTGCATGGCCAGAATCTCAGAATCTTCCCAGTCCTGTTCCTGGAGATTTACCGCCCTGTGGGTTTTCGCGCGAACCCTTAAGTAAGCACACCTCATTTAACAGTCAGAGATCTTGTTGAGCCGCTAATGACTAGAGTCAGCCAAACTGAAAACCTTCGGGATGGTAGATTTGCAGGAACAGGGTTGGGGAGCCCTCTCTGAGACTGCCTGACTGTGGTGGTGTACCGGCAAATCCGGTCCCCCTTCTCCCCCATGACCGGCAGGAGAAATCGATGAAGCAGCTGTTTGAGTAATGGGCTTCCGAGGCAAGAGCAGCCATCTTATTATCCACGACTAATGGTGATAGATCCATCTATCAAACAAATGAAGCTTCACTTGGACTCAAAGCCGCAAAACAAGGAAAAATACCCTCAGAAACTACATCCGGATCAATCGAACACAAAGCACAGAGACTTCTGCTCTCCTTCTGCAAGAACATTAACAAAAGGAAACCTAAGTGCACTTCAAAGCCTGATTTATAGGCTGAATTTAATGCACAGCTTTGCTTAATGCTACGTGTTTAGACACGGCTGATTTGGTTGTTCTTGCTGTTGGTTCTCCCTTTGTCTGCTTGTGAGTGCTTATAATTTAGCCTAATGTGGCAGTTTGTATTTAAACTTCTCCAATGCCAATGACCTCTGACCTGATCTTGATTGACAGCTGAACCAGCCCCGCCCCTATATTTCATGACTGTTTTATTAGTTTTATATGTTTTTCTCACTATCTTCAGGAATCATAACGACTATGCCTTTGTTTTTTATGGAGAGACCAAAATACAAGCAATAGCAAAAAATATATTTTAAATGATGTGGATCTGGAACAGAGCACAGGGCAGAACATCCATCCATCCATTCATCCATTATCTATACCCCCTTATTCCTCACGGGGGGTGCTGGAGCCTATCCCAGAGTGCATTGGGCAAGAGGCAGGAATACACCCTGGACAGGCCGCCAATCTATAGCAGGGCACACACACCTTTCACTCACACACTCATACCTATGGGCAATTTAGAGTCTCCAATTGGTCTACCTCAGTGGTTCTCAGTGGGTCCTGGAGTACCACTGTGTATGCTGGTTGTTGTTCTGACACAAGGTGGCTTAGGTGCAACCACACTGGCCTTTTCTAAATTATTATTTTATGAACAGTACAGTTTCATCTTATCCTGGTTTTATATAATTTTTATGTTCTGGTAAGGCTTTAGCAATACAACCTTGGTTGTCCTGCCATGATTGAAGCATGATTGAATTGAAACTGAAAGAGAGAAAGAAAAGCCAACTTGATAGATGATGTATGAGAGAGAGAGAGAGAGAGAGAGCGATAGAGAAGAAGAAGAAGAAGAAGAAGAAGAGAGAGTTAAAGAGAGAGAGAAAAAACAGAGGAAAGAGGGAGGGAAGGACAGAGAGAGAGGGAGGGAAGGACAGAGATAGAGAGAGTTTTATGTAAACAATGGCTTTGGAAATTCTGCAGATGTGGTCATGCCAGTAAATCCAAGTTCATAACTGTGCCTGTCCACTTCAAAACTATGTGTTGCAGACCTAATGAACAGTCTTTCAAGCAATGTGTGGACTTATGTTGCTGAAACATTCTCATTTTCACCGAAACTCAGTGGTCAGTAATTTCAAGTCAAAATTCTCAGAGAACCGCAGATCTCAGAAACGTATTTTCCAGAGACTTTTCTTGAATATTTCAAATTTGTACTTGACTCAGGTCGAGTCATTACAGTCAGTGCAGTACAATTGATTCAAAATAACTACTGTAATTTCTCTCTGGAACAAAACTAAAGGAAGTAATATTGCCTTTCTCTCTATGCAGCAAACCCAGTGCCTCACATGACTATAAATAGCCACCGTTCTCAAAACCCTGGGGTCTGGCTTCTCGCAGGTCTGTCAGAGCTGGAAGGCCATTGCTCTGGCCGTAGGGTCAGCGCTAATCGATACGATCCCGCTATCTTGCGCGCGCATAAATCTTGCAGGATGTCTGAGGCCCGTGGGAGGCGGATGTGTAAACGGCCTTCCTATTGACACGCCTGCTCCTTACTGCCAGCCGTCCAGCGGGAGCACAGGGTTCATACGAGCCCAGCCTGGGGTGAATCAGCTCCTCACTGCTGGGCTTAACTCCAGCATACACCAGTGAACACACAGGAACATCTCAGGCCAGCCCAGCTCAGATCAGCTCAGCTCAGCTCAGCTCCTCACTGCTGGGCTTAACTCCAGCACACACCAGTAAACACACAGGAAAAGCTCAGCTCAGCTCAGCTCAGCTTAGCTCAGCTCAGCCCAGGTCAGCTCAGCTCAGCTCAGCTCAGCTCAGCTCAGCCCAGCTCAGCTTAGCTTAGCTCAGCTCAGCTCAGCTCAGCCCAGCTCAGTTTAGCTAAGCTCAGCTCAGCTCAGCTCATCTCAGCTCCTCGCTGCTGGGCTTAACTCCAGCACACACCAGTAAACACACAGGAAAAGCTCAGCTCAGCTCAGCTCAGCCCAGCTCAGCTCAGCTTAGCTCCTCACTGCTGGGCTTAACTCCAGCACACACCAGTAAACACACAGGAACATCTCAGGCCAGCCCAGCTCAGCTCAGCTCAGCTCAGCTCAGCTCAGCCCAGCTCAGCTTAGCTCAGCTCAGCCCAGCTCAGCTTAGCTCAGCTCAGCTCAGCTCAGCTCAGCTCAGCTCAGCTCAGCTCAGCTCAGCTCCTCACTGCTGGGCTTAACTCCAGCACACACCAGTAAACACACAGAAAAAGCTCAGCTCAGCTCAGCTCAGCCCAGCCCAGCCCAGGTCAGCTCAGCTCAGCTCAGCTCAGCCCAGCCCAGCTCAGCCCAGCCCAGCTCAGCTCAGCTCAGCTCAGCTCAGCCCAGCCCATCCTGTAGAACCACTGCCTCAGGGCTAGTGTTCACTCTCATCGTCCAGGTCAGAACATTGCTGATTTTTCAATAAATGCACCAGAAGAGTTTAAAAACCCCATATTTTGCACGGAAATATTTCAACATCAAGCAGTGACCTCTCCCCCACTCCTTCTCTGGCTGGTTCCAACTGTAATTAGCACCATAATGTTAAATGAAAGCCAGTTTATCCCATTCCAATGGCTCTCACAGCATCAATCTGTAGTAACAGTCAATGATATTCAGCCTTCTTTCAAATGTGAATCAGGGCAAGCAAAGGTTAATCAAGGTCATGTGAACATCTTTTCTTTTAAGTAATGATATCGCAGATGAGAATATGGCAAGCCAATCCAGTCGCTCAATTTTATCCAGATAGGGTTGCTGAGAGTCCACGCTTTCATTTCAGCAAAGTAGTAACACATCTGATTCTACTAATCAACCCCTAGAGTCTTTGCTGAAGGGTCTTGATTAGTAGAATCAGGTGTGTAACTGCTTGGTTGAAACAAAAGCCTGCACCACACAGGCCCTCTATGGATAAGACTGCAGAGACTGTACCTTTATACCAGACACCCCCCTGTCCAGATTTTTACTGCCCCCCCTCTCCCCTCAAACACCTGCTTTTAACCTGTGTTAATTCTAATTTATGGCAGGTGTATTTATTTAATTAGTGGCATACAGTGGCTTACAGCTTGTGGCATATAAATAGCAGTTTACTGTAAACCTAGCAAGTATAGTTCAGGATTAGTTTAAAACTGCAGGTATTTCACATCTGAAAACATTTGTACTCTCAACACACTTAAACAATAGATTGTTCAGTTCATGTTCTGATCTGCATAATTGACATTGTTCTTTTTTCATAAGAAAACTTAACCTTTATCAAGGATACAAGTTTACCTAGTAAAATATGTCTTGCTTACAAACACACTTCAGCATAGTGTGCCAGTGACATTTCACTTTGCAATGCAACCCTTATAAGGACTAGATTACCAAGCTTCCCATAAATGCCTGGGTCTATGAGTTATCGCTGCTTGTGCCTGTGAGTTATCGCTGCTTGTGCCTGTGAGTGATCTTTGCTTGTGTGTGAGGGATCTCTGCTTGTGCCTGTGAGTGATCTTTGCTTGTGTCTGTGAGGATCTCTGCTTGGGTCTGTGAGTGATCTCTGCTTGTCTGTGAGTGATCTCTGCTTGTGCCTGTGAGAGATCTCTGCTTGTGTCTGTGAGTGATCTCTGCTTGTGTCTGTGAGTGATCTCTGGTAGTGCCTGTGAGTGATCTCTGCTTGTGTCTGTGAGGATCTCTGCTTGTGTCTGTGAGGATCTCTGCTTGTGCCTGTGAGAGATCTCTGCTTATGTCTGTGAGTTATCTCTGCTTGTGAGCTGGTTTGAAACTGGTGACAATTAATGCAGTGCAGATTAAATGCAGTGCTCGGGAGGCCTGTTCTTCTCTTTTCCAGAACACGTCACATCCAAGCAGCATTCACCACAGAAGCAGAACAGCCACTTCCAAACAGTATTTACCAGAGTAGCAGAAAACGTCACATCCAAGCAGCATTCACCACCGTAGCAGAACACATTACATCTAAGCTCACATCCAAGCAGCATTCACTACAGTAGCAGAACACATCACATCCAAGCTCATATCCAAGCAGCATTCACCACAGTAGCATTACCCGCAGAAACCCCAGACTGCGCTCTTGCAAAGGGAGAAGCCCCTGGGTACAGCAGGATCAGAGGGATCTGATCACCTCAGCCTGGCCTCAGGGACTCTGTGACTGTGTCTCCCCTAAACAAACCTGTTTTGGCTGCTCTTCCATTGTCATAACACTAAAAACATCTGAGGCTGATGCCAGAAAACATGTAAGGGAACCCTTCTTATACATTATACTGTCTTTTATCTCTCTCTCTCTCTCTCTCTCTCTCTCTCTCTCTCTCTCTCTCTCTCTCTCTCTCTCTCTCTCTCTCTCTCTCCTCTCTCTCTCTCTCTCGCTCTCTAAGACGGTTGGCAATACAAAAACCTTTGCTGTAATATGCATATCATAAACTGGCAGGGGAGGTCAATAAATCTTTTGGAATTGGAGGGGGTGGGGGTTAGATGGGCGCACCTATCTCCCTCTCTCCTTCTCCCTCCCTCTTTCTCCCCCTCTCTGTGTTGTTCTCCTGTTTTTTCTCTCCCATACCAGACTAGTATCATTGTGATTCATCTAACACCGCTTGGCCTGTACATTAATGTGTGATGCGTTGATTGTTTATTTGTTGAGTCTGTCTTAATGCACATCCCATCCCTGAAATGGACGTAAAGATATTTAATTTTTGATTCAGTGCCAATGTAGAGAACAATCCATCCTTCCTAGCGGCTAATGTGATTAATAAGTTTTTGGGCTTTTGTTTATTATTAGATAGAACAGTGTAGAGAGAGGAAGAATTAGGAGGGAGGGAGAGAGGGAGAGAGGGAGAGACGTGCGACAAAGGTTGGCGGTCGGACTCAAACCGCCAAGGTCGCGGCTCGCAACGAGCACGTGGAAATCGCCCTACGGGCCGCGCCACTGGAGGCCCCCGATTAAAACGCTTCTGTTCATTTAGGCTTTGGCTGCGGGGCCCGGAGAATCACACTGAGAGGCGAGGGAGGGGTGCTGTTTGAGCGACCGCGGGCATGTGGGCCCTTCCGGGGCTTTCCGTCCCGTGCCCTGCCACTGTGCCCCCCCCGACACGGGTGAGGTAAAACCGGGCGTCGGAGCGTGAGGTAAGGGTGACCAAGCCGATCGGTGAGTCAGGCGCGTGACTCAGTCCTTCCCGCTCGCCAGCCGCTGACGCTACCCTCCGCTCAGCTGAGCGACGCACCCCGAAAACCCGGGGTGACCCGGTCTCAGAATGTGGGGCCTCGGCTGGCCCCCTGGTGAACTACGGCGAAACGCGGCTCTGTTTCTGTGAAGAACAGGAGCGCACCCATAAAAGTCCCGGAATTAGTTTGCAAGCACAGATTCCCAGCTGTTCTTCACAACTGTTTACAAATGTCAGATGACTTGGGATAATGACTGAGAAAATGGTGATTACACACACACACATACACACACACGCACACACACACACACAGATCATGAAGGTTAAAGCACACAGAATCAGGTTAATGTGTTGGTGGCTCATGGACTTGGGCCCAGAAAAGCACTCAGCTGTGGTCACTGCAAAAAACAGTGCATTCTGCGCAGTCACTAGCTAATAGCAAATAAGAGCATAATACAGGATAATAAACTCAACTACCCATGACATTAACACCCTTCAGAAACAAACGCCAGACCGTATCTGGACAGAGATGACCTCCAGTGACACAAGCACAGGCTTTCAAAGTAAGACCTGATCATTTATTAATGATCTGGAGCACTGTGGGAAGATGTGTGTTCTGGGAACGCAGGGATCAATCAATGGGTTTTACTGGCAGCAGCAGCACAGGAACGAAATGCTTCATTTATACTGTAGAGAGACACACATACATACACATGCACATGCGCACACACTCGCACACATACGCATTCATACACACACGCACACATACACACTCACACACACAAACACACACACAAAAAGACAAGCACACGCACGCACACACACACTCACACACACACAAAAACACACACACTCATACACACACACAAAAACACGCACACGCGCTCATACACGCACGCACACACACACGCACACATGCGCATACACACACTCACACACACACACACACACACCTACACACACACTCACACACTCACACACACACACACACACACACACACAGGAATGCCAGCGTCCCGCCCGCCGGCGACGGCCGCGTCCTCTGTCGGAAGGTGAGAGCGCGAAACCTCCCGCCTCCCCGCTGCCTCGGCCCAGAAGCCCTCGCCCGCCCGCTCCGGACGCCCCCCCCCACCGCCGTAAATCAGGCGCCGTTAAACCCTGAGAGCCCCTCCTGGCACGCGCGGTCCATAACGGTAATGAAATGCCCGCGCGCCGCTTTGCCCTCTCAATCATCTCTCACGGGCCCACCTCAATGAACAGGGGTCCCATGCAGAATACGCTGACACAACTTTCCCATAAACCACTCTGCATCTGCGGAGCGCTTGCAACACACCCACGGCCTGTCTGTTTGAAACTGCCATTGTCCGAACGGCGCAGCTAGGGGCCTAAGCGTGAAATCCAATAGCGAGTTCCAGCCAACAGCTTTGTCAAAAATCGGTCGCTAGCGTGGAGCATTGACTTTGTTGTGTCTTTCAGTTCAGCCACTGCAGTTTTAAACATGCTAAAAATAAAAACAGGATGCAGCATGACACTCTGTAGGAGATGTGAAAGTTCTGAAGCTTGACATGTACAATCTGTGCAGATACAGGCCTGTAAGTCTTTGCTCATGCATTGTGGCACAGAGGCATATTTACACTGCATCGCACTACAATCACTAGATCACTAGGCTTTTATCCAGCGAGACGTACAGCAGAGGAGAACATCAGCGGTTCAGGAGCGCAGAAACGCGTGGTTCTGAGCCCAGGGTACAGGTTCGTTAAGGCAGGGGAATGCGTGGGGAGGGCGCGCATTCGGGAGGGTTGGGGGGGTCATCCACTCACCAGCTGTGCGGCTCCGGGGTCAGCTGCCGGTGGAGCGCGACGGAGAGGCCGAAAAGGCTGCCCTCCTCTCCCGCCTTGCTCAGGGCCCCCGCCGTGTCCAGGTTGAACCCGGAGCCGGGCACACAGAGCGCCAGCGCGGCGCAGAGGGCCAGGAGCCGGCGGGACGGGGCGGGGGCGGCCCCGCCGCGCGCGGGACGGGGCCACGGCGCGGTCTGCAGGTACATTCCCAGAGAAGGTTCCGGTAGGCGGGGGGACCTGAGGGGTATTCCTGAGTGCGGCTCGAGGCGGTGCAGTGGAGAGTCCTCCGGGAGTCCTGTTTCCCTCTTCTTCTTCTTCTTCTTCTGCCTCTTCCTCAGATAAGGGTCCTATTCTTTGCCCTCTCTCACTCTCTCGGACACGCTCTCCCTCTCTCTCCGTTTGCTCTTGTCAGTCTGAGCAGCCTGAGAAAAGCTGTGCTGTGTGTGAGCTGGCGCGCGCATAAGTGTGTGTGTGTGTGTGTGTGTGTGCGTGTGAGTCTGTGTGTGAGTGCCTCCCCCCTCTGAACCCTGCCTCTGTGACTGAGAGACAGAGGACAAGTGCTTTGAATAGCCCATTCACCCCTCCCCTCCTCTCCCTCTCCCTCTCGCTCCCCTCCTCTCTCTCTCTCTCTCTCTCTCTCTCTCTCTCTCTCTCTCCCTCTCTCTCAGCTGACATCAACACTCAGGGGACTACTGCCAAAATACCAGCCAGCGTTGTCGGGATACTTGGAAGCCTTTAAAAAGGACTGGAGGGAGAGAAAAAAAAAATAGAACATTTTTTAACGGCTGAAAGAAAATGCTAACAGGTACAGGCATCAAGGGACACAAGAGAAAACAATAAATTAAAGAAAGAAAGAAAGAAAGAAAGAAAAGGGAGTGAGAGATGCTGTATGAGTTTTTCTAGGCGTCTGAAACGAAGGTTCACACACCTAGAAAAAGGGTTGAAGCCGTTTCCAGATCATGTTTGGCGATGTGGAGCAGACGATTATGAAGATCAGCGCCATAACGTGCACAGCGACCCATAAACCAGAGAGCACTGGACTGCCTTCCCCGACTTCTGTAGCAGACAGAGAGGAGAAAGCGCCAGAACAGACAAAGAAAGAGAGGTTCAAAGGAATTAAAGTAAGAGTATAATGAAGTAAGAGTATAATGAAGACACAGAGCCATGATATGAAAGCAGATTGTGCACAGGAACATAATTAAAGGACCGTGCAGATGAAGATCATTAGACACGGTTGAAAATGTGGCATTGTGCGAAGACAGGACTGAGTCTATGTTTAGTGGGAGCACACGGATTCTGTCTGATTCCACCCTCCATGAAGGCCCCGCTGATGGGAGACTGAAAGCGCAGAACATCACACCCAGTTTAAGAGTAACCAGCCGCAGCAGGACAGTCAGATCCTGCGGACTGTGTCCATACTGCACTTAGCCTGTGACACACACACATGCATTCATTCACACACACACACGCACACACACACACACATACTCTCACACACACACACACATACGCACACGCACATGCACATGCACATGCACATGCACATGCACGTGCACACACACACTCACACATGCTTCACATTGTGGGAAAGTTGGGCAGCAGCTGATCTGACTGGCTGATTCCTCCCCTCTGTTTCCCTGTGCAGCTGTCACACAGAGCCCACCCACCCACCCCCACCTCCAACTGCACTCCCCCTACCTACACCCTCCCTACCCCCACCCCCACCTCCAACTGCACTCCCCCTACCTACACCCTCCCTACCCCCACCCCCACCCACTAACTGCACTCCCCCTACCTACACCCTCCCTACCCCCACCCCCACCCACTAACTGCACTCTCCCTACCTACACCGTCCCTACCCCCACCCCCACCCACTAACTGCACTCCCCCTACCTACACCCTCCCTACCCCCACCCCCACCCACTAACTGCACTCCCCCTACCTACACCCTCCCTACCCCCACCCCCACCCACTAACTGCACTGCCCCTACCTACACCCTCCCTACCCCCACCCCCAGCCACTAACTGCACTCTCCCTACCTACACCCTCCCTACCCCCACCCCCACCCACTAACTGCACTCCCCCTACCTACACCCTCCCTACCCCCACCCCCACCCACTAACTACACTCCCCCTACCTACACCCTCCCTACCCCCACCCCCACCTCCAACTGCACTCCCCCTACCTACAGCCTCCCTACCCCCACCCCCACCCCCACCCACTAACTACACTCCCCCTACCTACACCCTCCCTACCCCCACCCCCACCCACTAACTGCACTCTCCCTACCTACACCCTCCCTACCCCGACCCCCACCCACTAACTGCACTCCCCCTACCTACACCCTCCCTACCCCCACCCCCACCCACTAACTACACTCCCCCTACCTACACCCTCCCTACCCCCACCCCCACCCACTAACTGCACTGCCCCTACCTACACCCTCCCTACCCCCACCCCCACCCACTAACTGCACTCCCCCTACCTACACCCTCCCTACCCCCACCCCTACCTCTAATTACACTCCCCCTACCTACACCTCCCTACCCCCAAGAATGAGTGCTATAGTATAGAATCCAAGCAAAGTGTCAGTGGGATAATCAGTTATGCAGGGCCCTGTGCTGAGCAGCACGCCACTGTGCTGGGCTGTAGGTCTCTGTGCTGGGCTGCAGGTCCCTGTGCTACTGCCCCCTGGAGGCTGTGTGCTGGGCTGTAGGTCACTATGCTGAGCAGCAGGTCCCTGTGCTACTGCCCCCTGGAGGCTGTGTGCTGAGCTGCAGGTCCCTGTGCTACTGCCCCCTGGAGGCCTTCTGCTCTCCTCTTTCCCAGAATCCTGCAGGGTCAGCGCATTCACATCCTTCTGCAAACAACAGCTCTCCAAAACAGGAGGATTTCTGTTCATGCCATTTCAGTCATTCCCTCTGCTCCTGTGCTATATATCAGTCTTCATCTTATGTTTGGAGAAAATACAACATGTGTCTCAATTAGGGGTGCAAAGGATAAGCCCAGCTGAGTTGATTTCCCAGAATGCTTCTGATTTGCATGATTCTCAACAAGACTCTGCTTCTCGCGGTCTGGCTGTTTTTCTTGAGGGTGTGTCTGATACATATGTGCACGTCCACGGGGGTGTTTGATCGCCCCATAGGGGGAAGTGCTCACCGAGCGTGTCGGAGTTCTTTTGGGAGAGCGGCCTGTTGTTCAGCGGGTTCCGAAGGATGTGCCACGCCTTCAGCTTCATCAGGAAGGAGAGCCGGGAGGAGGCTCTGGGACAGGAGGAGGCGCTGGGTCAGGAGGAGGTGCTGGGTCAGGAGGGAGGCGCTGGGAACGCTCCCGTTTTCGGAGTCCCGAACAGGACAGGAATGAAAAACAGGGCAGGAACCCGCCTCCGCTCTGCTTCCGAGCAACCAGCCTTTTACACGAGCTGACCACACAGGACAGGCATGGGAGCAGAACATTCCAGAAACTGCAGAACACACCTTCACAGAGAATGATTACAATCCACACAACGCAGCATAACAAACTGCAGGACCCCTGATTCTGCTGCTCTGTACAGCCCACAAGCAATCAACAACTGTTTCGGTTAATTTCATCAGGGTTAGAATGAGAAGTAATAATCCTATGGCTCTACAGTTTGTTGCTGTGTATCAAACAAACGGCCTTCCTAATATACTCAACTTAGTGTTTGTGTTTGTTGACAGGCTTTATACGTTAAGCCATTTAAAATCATAGCAGGCTGGATAGTTACTTACAATAGAAATTTAAAGATAATTATTTCCCATAGGATTATACATGGAAACAGAACTAGAATAGTTAGTTTTTGACATGCTTTTACCACACCCTATTGCGCCAAGTCTACCCACAATCCACAAAAGCTCTCCGCTTTCAAATGCATCAGTTACTGATATTACCCGAATGACTCCAATGGCAAGCATGGACAGGATGTCTTATAGAAAGTTTGCACTGGTTAGGTGGAATGGCTGTTGGGCTTGTAAAAGGTCTGCTAATTAACTTGCAAAGTGCAAAGATTTCCCAGGTGGTTATTGAATGAGAACAGGCTCACCATTTAAATAAAGGATGTATAAATCAGAAGTTCCAGATGTGCCTGATCTTGGAGCTAAAGGTGGCCTGTTTTCCCATTCCCTTTAATTCTTTCTGCGAATGAAAGCTTTTGGCAGCAGAAACCAATATCTGTAACCACTCTGCCATTGTACCTTCATTAACAGGCACAATATTGTAATGACTGGAGGGATGACCTCACACAGCCGCTCTTTCAGACATATTGAATGTTAAAGCAGACAATGCGTGGTGTCAGTCTGTTTACAAAGCAGGGCAGGCGTTGTCTTGGCTGGGTGCTGGAAATGTGAGGAACAGTGCGTGCAGTGAGGAGGTGAGTTAGCCCGTTAACATTACAGTTTCTGGCATCACCCTCTACAGGACCTGGAACAGCCCATTTGGTTCCCGTGGCTGGGGGCCTTGGCATCACCCTCTACAGGAGCTGGATTAGTCCGCTTGGTGTTACAGGGAGTAGTACAGGTGGACCCAAACGCAAGACACAGACACAGATAATGCAGGGAGAAACCAGACATGATTTATTTTTCCAGGTACAGGAAACCAGGCAGGGAACCAGAGGGACAAGACAGGTGTGGTTTGAATGATGAACAGGAGCTGGCACAGGCTGGATAGCAACAGGGAGCAGACACAGGGCTGGACAGCGGCAGGGAGCAGGCACAGGGCTGGGCAGGACTGGACTGGACAGGACGGGAGACAAGACAGAACGACCATGGAGACTAGACACACTGGACCGACAAGACAGATACAATTAATGAGATAACGAACAACCACGGGATCGGGGAAGCAGGTAGGCAAACCAAACGAAAGAAAAAAACACAAACAGAAAAAGTTACTCTTTGACTAATCTCTAGGACTGGGGCAAACTAACGCATCCGATAAACTGCAAAAACGATCTGGCGAGGAGTTGCTGGAAAACCGAGAATATATGCTGCGAACAATCAGCGAATACTCTGGTATAGGCGTGCGGAATGCAGAGAGCAGGTGAGGGAAATCAGCTGCTAACGAGGGTGGTGGAGCTGATGGTGAGGACCTGCCTACACTGCAGGGAGAGAACAGAGAACAAAGATCGTACGAAGAAAGACAAGATACATGAGGCTAACAGAAAACATGAGAAACAAGAGGGCTATGACACTTGGTTCCCCTGGCTGGGGGCCTTGGCATCACCCTCTACAGGAGCTGGAACAGTCCACTTGGTTCCCCTGGCTGGGGGCCTTGGCATCACCCTCTACAGGAGCTGGAACAGTCCACTTGGTTCCCCTGGCTGGGGGCCTTGGCATCACCCTCTACAGGAGCTGTAACAGACTGCTTGGTTCCCCTGGCTGGAGGCCTTGGTCTTTAGAGTGAGATCATTGGGCTTGGGACAACACATGGTGTTAGGATCCCCAACTCTAACCTGCAGCGCATGGGGTTAGGCTCCCCAACCCTAACCTGCAACACATGGGGTTAGGGACCGGGGACTGGGGACTGGGGACCGTGGGGTGGGGGGGGACCGGGGGCTGGGGACTGGGGACAGTGGGGGGGGAGGGGGACGGGACTGGGGACCAGGGACCGGTGACCGGAGTACCTGAGGTAACAGTGCTACCCACTGCACCCCTGTGCCACCCCCAATTCATGTTCATGCATACTTGAACTAAAGCTGAAAGACCAATTAATCTGTGTCCCCTGCAGGGGACCCGAGTCTCTTGCCTTAAACTTAAGAATGATGGAGAGAGAAAGGCTGTACATCTTCCCTATTCCCACACCCAGGTGGCCCATCTGAAAGTCCCACAGAGTCAGGATGTGCAATCTGCCGCTGTCAGTGTTGTCTCACATGCCCAGAATCTGCCGTCATACGTTTATATTCCATCCTCAGTTCCAAAAGTGTTTCTGCACCCTCAGAAATCTGTGCAATCACAATCCACCGGATGGTTCAAAAGAAAAGGCCCTTTTCCCCGACTTACTACAGACATTTGTCCTGTATCTGAGTAGTAGGCTTGCTTTTTCAACCAGCTGTTGTGACAGAAAATAGGAGAAATGTTCTGATTAGACTGCAAACGCTTTCCGCCATACGGCTTCTTCCGCCAAAGCTTGCAAACGCACCGGTTCATACACAGGTCACTGAGACAGTCACTGCCTTTAACCAATCAAAAGGGAGATTCAACTTACATTAGCACAGCTTAAAAATAAGACAATTTAATTTATGTACATAAAAGGACAAACACCCTCTATACAGTGCTGACTATTTACACATGAACATGTGCATTACAAGGTAAAGGTCATTGAAATGGTTTTTAACAGCGATTTTGCGCTCAGGTCCAGGAGGGTGGCAGCATCTAGCCCTTGGGCGTCTAATTTAAGGCACTAATTGGTTAAAGTGTCTGCACACCTTGTTTCCACAGTCAAAATCAGCAGCTGATAGAAAGCCAACAATAAGTAAACTGCAGACACAGCGCCCCCTCAAGGACTGGAGTTAAACCTGCAGGCACTGCGGCCCTCCAGGACTGGAGTGAAACCTGAAAACACTGTGCCCCCTCAAGGACTGGAGTAAAAACCTGTAGACACAGTGCCCCCTCCAGGACTGGAGCGTGAGACCCTCATACAGTTAGGCACTCAGGAAGGGACAACAGTTTCACAAAAACAGGCCATCTTTCTTTAAAAAGAATAAATGCATAATATGGAACCCAAGTCTCCTGGGAGTGGGAGGGGCCAGGAAAAGGTCCCCAAAAAGTTGGAAATAACTTAATGGCAGATTGGGCAGATGGCCCAGAAAGCTGCATAAGATGCATTCTCACTGCCAGCCCCTCTGCCCCCCTCCCAACACGCACACTCACAGATACACACACATACTCACACACTCACACACACACACACACACACACACACACACACTTATGCATACACACTCACAGATACACACACATACTCACACACTCACACACACACACACACTTATGCATACACACTCACAGATACACACACATACTCACACACTCACACACACACACATGCATGCATACACACACACACACACACATACACACACACATTCACATACTCACACACACACACACTCACACACGCACACACACACATGCATGCATACACACACGCATACACACACAAACACACACACATACACATGCACAAACGCGCACATACACATGCATACATACACACATGCATACACACACAAACACACACACATACACATGCACAAACGCACACACACACACACATACACACACACACAAACACACACACATAAACATGCACAAACGCACGCACACACACACACACACACACACATACACAGACACACACACAGATACACACACATACAAACACAGATACACACAGATAGACATACATACACACACACGCACACACACTGACACACACACACAAAATAAGAGCTCATTAGCAGTCTGGACCACACTTCAAGGCGAAAGCTTATTTTTAGATGCTTCCACAGGGAGGAATTTTCGCTCTATACCCCTCTCCACCCCCACCCGCCCCTACCCGCCCACAAACCAACAGAGCTATTGCTACAGTCAGCACTATTGTAATTGCTATTGATTAATGGTTGTCATGAGAGACCGGTGCACTGCACATTGGAGATTGCTGGATCACTGATAGATTTAAAAATGTCCCCCATGCGCATTATGCACAATTCCTTTTTTACATTTGAACTTTGGCCTGATAGGCATCCAGCTGGCCATGAATCTAACTGTGTGGTTTATAATAAGAGCACCAGCACCAGTGTGGGATGAAACGCGAATGCTTCCTGTTTGTCGTGATACATCACCAGGAAAGAAGCAGAATGCGGAGACAGGGTGCCCTGCGTGGACGAGCGACGGAAACACAGCCCATGGCAGTGGGCAGCCTCTCTGCATGGTGCCAGTGAATGGTGTGCTGGAAATTTTGCCTGTTGCAGCTTCCTGTGGCGGGGGTCAAGGGTCAAGCCCGCGGCTGGACGGCCACACTGCTGCGTGGGAACTTGCCTGGGCGGCCGGTAAATCTTTTCTGGGACTCTAGCCTTCACTGTAAACGGACACAACAAAGATGGAGACTGGAGTCTATATCCAGCACCGGAAAACATTTATTTACCCTCGATTTGACCATGAGGTCTCCTGACATTAATAATCTCTTTGCAAGAAAGGCTTGACACTGACATATAAAATTGAACATATCACCTAAATTTTTGTAATTTTTCACTTAGACACAGACAATCTAGAAGCAGTTACAGATACCCAAGAAAGGTGCCTACATTTCTGCTTTTGAACCCTGATAGGGACATGAGATACTTCATCTTCGTTTACTTTTTGCATTATAACTACGGACTCCTCTGCTCATTTCAGTTCCCTCTCTTGGCACAGACGATGACAGGATTGATAGTGAACAGGGACAGAGGTTCAGAGGACTTTCAGCTTCCTCTGTGCATTATCAAACATTCCCACCCCTCACTGTGCTTCGTGAGAGAAATCTCAATAATGTTTGTACTGAGCCGTCCCGAGTGAATCAGCAATACTGTAATTGGGAGCTGAAGGGTCTTTGCCAAATTCTGAAATCATTCCCAGATACGACACAGGCAACAAAAGCTGAGCATAAAAATCAGTGAACGCAGCTCTTCTGTTTTGCCCCTGAATGTTTCTGGGCTCTGGCCTGAAATTGCTTAGCAGGCATTTTTATATCCTCCTTGAGGTTTCCTGGGAAGGGCAAGGGGCTAAGTGTAATTAAACTCAAGCCTTTTAGGTTAATGACACACCTTCAGCATGAGGGATTGTGGGTACTTTTCAGAAATTACCTAATGTGCACAACTCCTGACCTTTCTGCTTTTAAACTAGTGAGTGCAATTCCACGCTAATGAAAGTCAGAATTCAGTCTCCACAGTTATAAGTTTACCATAGAGGACATATAAAAATTTAATTTGAACGCTGATATGCCGTAATAAATGTGATCACTTTTTCTGATGTTGATGACCAAGTGCAAGGAATAATCATTTCTGAAAATATTTTTCCCTGAAACAGTCACAATAGATGGCATGGACTTTTGCATCTATGCCAGACATTATGATATTGGTTGTCAACATGCACTGTGGCATTGTGTCTTTGAATATATAAGTATTCCAGCATTATGAGATTTGTACACCATTTTATTATGTCTGAATCCTGAACTTCCTACACATGAGAAATGCCTCGCATTGGTAAAATACTCATGAACAAGGGCTAGGTTACATTTTTTTCTGCATTTAATTACATTGACCAACATGCAAACACAGCTTATGAAACTTTATGAAAAATGAGATTGATCTTTTTGTACATTATGCAGTCCAAATCATGTTCTGCTTCATGTCTGAGTCAGTACAATGCTGCAAGATTACATTAAAGCCCACACTCCCAATATCCAAGTACTGTGACCAGTATGCAGGTAGTCTTACTCATAAATGTCCTTTTATAATTATATAATTATGTCCTTCTTGTTTATTCCTTGAGCATTCAATTGAGCATTAAGAAGAACAGCCCATTTCTTTCTGACACAAAACTTCACACTTCATCCTCATATTCTTAACAGTAATACATCAGTATTGGGTAGAGGACTAATTGTGAAGCACATAAACATCAGAATTTGTGTGCAGATAGACATTTACGGTCCAGGGGAGGGAGTAGGAATTGAATGATTCGGTTTTACTCTGGTGTGCTGTTTGCAGTTTGAAAAGGCGAATACAAAGGCTCAGCAAACGTAGCATATTGCATGCTTCTTTACTAAATTCACTTCTTCTCTTCTTCAGCAATTTATGCTATGGGCTTGTAGCAGCCAATAATGTAATAACTGCCAATAACGTAATAAATTTTTCCGTTCTTAATGTAATAAAAGCCAATAATGTAATAACTGACCAATAATGTAATAAAATTTCTGAACCAATAACGTAATAAGTTATTAGATTATTGACTGGTTATTACATTATTAGCTGGGTTAATAAAAATCATTAAAAATGTAATAATAGGAGCCAATAATGTAATAATTGTATCACTATGTATAAGTTTTATTTATTATCAAGTGTCTGTTGCTTCTTTCAAATAGCTGCTCAAAAACCAGGCCAATCCTGACCCCTGAATCTTAGTCCTAACTCTGAGAAAACACACACACACACACACACACCTACTCTCTCTCTCTCTCTAGGAATTAATTGTTTGTGTAACTTGATGGTTGGACTTATCTCCAGCCCTGCCTTATACTCCTTTGCCATTTGAGTACCAAATTAAGTGGGAGCACGCATGTTTGCAAACACAGACAAGATGCTGTGTTCTCAAATAAAAAAGACCACCACTTCTTTCCATGAAAAATATAATCTTTAATCAAGTGTATTTAAATAACTTCTTCAACCAAACTGGCACTGTTATCCCTTGTGCTCAACTTTCAACCTCTTAATGCAAAATTCTAAACTGTAAAATATAGTATATAACATGACCTACAAAGATAACTTTGGTAACACATCTTTCAGTTTTATCATAATAATAAAGGATAGTTTACCATCCCTTTTTTTAAAGAACTAAACATTCTCTTGATACACATTACATTTACAGTATCTATACCGTTGGTCCCAGCATCATGTTTTGTCTCAGAAAACAATATGTTTGATTTTATCAACAGACCTACTTTGTTAAATATTTTTTGCCCAAACTAATATAAAAGTAGTACTGATAATTCTTTTAAAAACATGTATTTTGCACACCAAATTAGGAAGTATCGATAAGAGTATCGATAAGTATTGGTATTGATAAGCAGTATAAATAGTGGTATTGGTATTGGTATTGATAAAATCCGAACCATGCCCATCCCTAGTTGTAGAAACTAACTAACTCACAAACAGGTGCAGTTTTCTTATGACATGGCTTGCCATTGTGTCCCTTTCTCTCTTGTTTTAAGCACTTCTTTCATGGTGACTCGACTTGACTTGCTTGAGTCTAAACACAGTGACATGGGACTTGCTTGAGACTTGAAGGTTAAGACTTGAGACTTGCTTGTGACTTGCACAAGTGTGACTTACTCCCACCTCTGCCTCACTGTCAGGTGAAAAGAAGCAGTTGGCGACTCTACATGTATCAGAGGCATGTGGTAGTCTACACCCTCCCCAGACCAACAGAGGATAGCGCATCGACCAGGACCGTGATACACACAGAGAAATGGTATAACGACTAAAATTGGAGAAAATGGCAAAAGTAAAAAAGAATGAACTATAGATATCATTTGCTTCGGTTTTATACTCTTTGTTGAGCTTGTCAAGACTATTCAAATAGCCATGGATGTCAATAGGGCAAGGATTCTGATTTGGTAATACATTTTCATGTAACCTTTCAGGAGTCAGGTTTGGTATATATACATAGAGAGAGAGAGAGTGCTGAATAGCTATAATAGTGTGGTTGAAACAGTTTGCTTGAAAAAGTTATTTAAATACATTTAATTAAAGATGACATTTTTCATGAAAAGAAATGGTGGTCTTTGTATTCATGGACAAAGCATCTTCAAAGAGGTATAGATTTCATATTATATGACATAAGAGTAATTGTCTGTGTTTGCAAACATATGTGCTCGCACTTCATTTGGT